>MINK01007877.1:569-12929 GCA_001735545.1 Phormia regina
GGAATCATAAACGTTGCTATCATGAAAATGGTATTATTCAAATCAAAGAGAAACGACTGAATAGTTGTAGTGATCATGGGGTGACCATGTTTTTTTTTCTGCGTGTACTGATATTTTTAGGGGATTTATGCATGTTAAAGTGAATTTCGGAAGAGAAATTTATATGGAAGCTATGATCTACTTTAATATTAAAATATTTATGATTGTTAAACCTCTATTCGTTAGGATATTTGTATGGGGATAGGTAAAAAAGAGAACCGATGATAACCAATTTTAATAGGCTTGTTGCCTGTGACAAAATAGTTATTTGTGCCAATCAAGATATTAACATATCCTTAAAATTGCGATTTGTAGTTTGTTAACAAAGTTTACATGGACAGAAATATAGACAGCCAAACGGACATTGTTAAATCGGTCAAGTAAGTGATTCTGAGCTCTGATAATTTTCCTGTGGGTTACATACATCAATACAAACGCATAATATCCCAACCACGTATGGTGGTGCAGGGTTAAAAAAAAATTCCCTAGATGGTCAGCTTTTGAGAGCCATTCCTCTTATTCTATCCGCTAGAAGCCTTTACTTCTCCAAATCAACTTAAAAACATTTCAGCTCTTATCATGAGAAATTTTATTAAGATTTCTCCAACAGTTAAAAATTTACAGATTTATTTCCAAAATAAAAGCATTTCGAATCACTGTGCCATCTCCTTTTAAAACCTTCAACATTTTGGGACATCTTTGCAGCAGTCCTCCCCAGGTCATAACTCTGGACAATTTAAAGAACTGACCTCTTTTGTGCCCTATTCTTGGCTTCTAAATTTTTTGCAACATTTCTGTCTGTAATTTTTTTATACTTTATACCAACTACGCATTACCTTTAACTTTTTGCTCCAAATAATAGGAGCACTGTTATCGGGATGCTTTTTTAGCCGATGTGTTTGAAATTCTTTTCAATATGCTGTAAAATTTTTCAATATCATATAGACCCTTATTTCTTGCCAAACCCGTGGTCTAATCAATGAGCGAGTTCCCTTGTTATGGTTTAATAATATTGAAAACAGCTCGACAAAAGACAATTTTTTGTAGAAGAAATTTTTATTTTATATGAAATTCTTTTTTATAATTGATATAATTTTCATCTCTTATTTCGATCAAACTCACAACAAATCAACAAGGTTGTTTTTAAAAATAATAACTGACATATTTTTTAAAGATAATTATATCACAAAAAATTGTGAAAATTGCTTCTGAAATAAATTCAAGAGGCCAAATTTTTTCGAACGCACTCCTTACTCCTGAATTTATTTAAAATATCTATTTCCGGCTAAATAAATAAATTCGAAAACCCTAACCGCTTTATAATTAAAATGTATATGTGTTTTATACATTTGTTATGTTAAACTCGCAAAAAAAAACAAAAATATTAATCAATCGATTGATCTATCAGCATCATATTTTCAATCAAAAATATTAAAACACAAGGTTATTTAAACTACAAATATTTTACTCATAATATTGTATCTTAAAGAAGTGAGAGTGTGTTTATATGTTACCAACTATTTTTATTTTTTTTTTTTTTTTTGGCGGAAAAACAATTTTAATAATTGGTTTTTGTCTGGCATCTGTTTTTTTTATTTTTATTCTTCAGCTTCTACAATGTTGACCAATATACCAGCTAAACAATATACGCACAAAAAAAAAACAATATATAATAACAGTCTTAAATAAAACAACAATAATAACAACAAATTTCAACCAAAAAAAAAAATTGGTCAACATCCCAAATTTTAAGGGGGGCCAAAATAACAATAAAGACAATAACAGCAACAACAAAAAATACAACTATATAATATTAATGCCGAAAATTGTATTTTTATTTATTGTTAAAGAAAATTACTTTGACTTATGATTTTAGGAGAATTGATCAAGAATAAGAAGAAGAGGTATATTTTTATGATCATATTTTTGTTGTTGCTTTAGTACTTAAAGGTTTTTGAAGATTTTGAATTATGATCATCACATACGTAAAGGACGTTTGTGTCCGGCAAGTAAATTGTCTTTATATTTATGTATGAGTGAATGAACGTGAAATATGTTTTTTTAGGACTATTCCGATTTATTTTTTTATAAGATATTTTTTTTTTAATTTCAATTTTTCAAAATTTCGCTTAAAATCGATTGTATGATGGAAAATTTGATATTAGCTGTTATTCAAAGGAATTGATTGATTGTTTTATAATATCATATGATTTAATTATTTTCTTAAACATTTCTTTTTTGGAAATCTAAATAAATCCGTTTCTCCTAAATTGTAGCTCAGATCGTATAGAAATTTATGAAAGAGTGGTAGAGGTGGACCTACGTTTTTAGAAAAATCATATTATAGTTATAGCAGAACATATGCTACAATATGTCAAAGTTGACTATTTGGAAGCCTTTACATAGGCTTACAAAAATTTTACATTTTAAGATTTATATATATAGCTAAAGAATGCTTGACAAAATAATGAAAAATATTTACAGTTTACTCAGCTAGGTTATCTTCTATAGTTAAGAAAGTTAAGTTTTTAGTTTTAGCCTTAATTTGATTTTGTTTTTCGGGAATAAAATATAAAAGAGAAATTTTTTAAAAATATTGTGTGATTTGGAATATATTCACAATTATCTCGATTTGTCATAGACGAGAATATTTTTCAAGATACACGCAGAAAAAAAATATAGTACAGATGACCATAAACTAAGAGCAACATACTGTATGATTGTAATATATGATTCCAGTGCCTAGTTTCTGTAACAAGTGAAAAAATTTCGAGAATATTGCAAAAAAAATCAGATACAAAAATTTATTAATAAATTATATTTATTAATATATAATTTGTTTCATTATTTTTAGATTTTTTTAAATATATTTTCCTTAAAACACAATGGAATTGAACACTTTTCAATATTAGTTTAGCAAGATTTACTTTTTTACATTTAAAAGTCCTTTGATCTCAGACATTCTTATGATTTTTTATGGGAAGAAGAAGGCATCTTACCACTTCCAGATTCAAACTGCTTCGTCTTTTTTCACTTCCTTAACAGCGAATATATTTTTTTTAGTTTTTCAAACCCTTCTATGCCACTTGAAAATTTAATTCATTTTTTTATATTTATTTGCTTTGATTAACGATAAAAATACAATAGTTGAGTGAAATCATATGTTTGTCAAAAGCAAATATTTTATATTTGAGGAAAACATAAATATTTTCAAAAAACAAATATAGTTATGCAAAATAAAATATGACTTAAAATCAAATAAAAATATTGGCTTAATGGTTGTAGAATTAACTAAATATGTAAAATTGACTTAATGGCTGTAGAATTAACAGTGAATTTTGATTGTGAGTAATCATTAAATGATTAAACAGAATCATATTATTGAAATCAATGAAAACCTGCTATACAATCATTGAATAGTTGTGGTGATCATGATGTTTTTTCTCCTCGGGCAGAACACTGAATTTGATATAAAAAAAAATTCTAAAAATATACTAATACTGCGTCACTTTTTTCATTTTTTTAATGAAATTTTCTTAAAGAAAAGGCTTCAGAAATGGTTAACAAAATAAATTTTTAATTGATTTAAATTTACAGCCTAAATCCACCCTTGTTCAAAAATGCTAAATTTTATAATAAGCCAAAACTCGGTTGTTTATGGACATATCTCCTGCATTTATAAACTGATCTTGCTGATCTTCCACACAGACTAGAGGACGTTTTTCTGAAAAAAAAACGGAATGACATGACTTATATGATCTCATTGCACTTGCGGCGAAGGGTATAAAAAATTAAAAAAATATTGTATAATTTGGAATATGTTCAAAATGATCTCTATTCATCTAGACGTGAAAATTTGTCGAGGACAGAACACTGAAGTTGATATGAAAATATTACAAAAATATAGTATTACAGCGTCATTTTTTTTAAATAAACTGACGAAAAAGATGTATGTCCTATAAATTATTAAAATTCCGAATTGATCCTTCAAATAATTGGCCAATGAATTAAATGTCCGCAGACAAAATGTTTCCAATGTTATTTAAGTATTATCAGTAGAATTCGACTATAGGTAGGATATATAGGTCGGGAAGAAAAAGGTTCACATGATATTTTGAAGGCCAAAAAAATAGGAAAACATATCGAAAAGTATTCCGAATGTGAACTCAGTACTTAGGCTATTTGATGCGAAGAGTTAATGCGGAGTTGAAAATATATATAAAGTCCAAAATGTTAAAAATTTAAATACTGCAAAAAAATTTAGTAGTCAAGAATAGGTCACGGAAATTAAAATCAAATTTCATACTGTAAAATTCTCATATTGTAAAATACACTACGAAACTTATGTATTGACAGATTTTTTGCAGCTTCCGAGTCAAAATTTTTTGTTAATGATGCTTCAGGATATGTTAAGATAATCCAGGACCGAAAAGCTATCAAAATTCCCTTCAAAATTACTGGTTTGGCAAGATTTTTGCAGTTGCGGCAAAAGAAGTAAAATATTTGTTACAGTGACCTATGTAAATACCGAAAAATATAACAAAGAATGTTTGCAAAAAAAAATGTTTTTCCTTTCATAAGAAAGCACAATGGGTCTACATATTTTGGTGCATCGTGTTACTTTCTAAGAACACTCTGGAGTGGTACCAACACAATTACATAGCATTTGTTCCAAGAGAGGTAAATTTTATAAATTATCTGGAGCTAAGATCAGTGAAGAGATATTGGATTTTTGTGAAAAGGGAATTAAAAGGGAGTCCAAAAATATTATTAGAGCAGACTGCTCTAAAAAAGTAGCTGGTACAAATATCAAATCTCATATGGAACGGTCAAAAAAAAAAAAAAAGAGCTAAAAGTTCATAAGTAGTGGTTAGAAAAATAAAAATTATATTATCCTATGATCTATGCTATATTATCAATTAATTAAATGATAACTCTATGGTCACTCGTTTCCATGTTTTTGAGTTTTATTGTATCTTAAAATTTTTTCGATTGCACTCCTTAAATTAATTTTAAAATGTTATATTTAAATTTAAACAGGAATTGTCAACATATTAATATAAATTGTTATTTATTGTAAAGACAACAAGAATGGAGACTGTAGCCTACCTAATTTAATCTTTCTAATTTCTTCTTATTTCCTAATTTAAATAACAAGTGAATGTCACTAAAGAACTTATTTATTTAATGAATTTATTTGGTATTTTACCCAAGATCTCTGCTAACTTTAGTTAAGTAAATTATCAATGAATATGACCTAAGATCAGCAAACTCCTTTTAGGCTCTTATAGGCAAAGTGAATTTTTACTCTTGATTAAGAATATGTCTAAAGAGTACATTATGTTATACCAATAATATTAAACAATAAACGATCGCTGGTTCCAAATTAGTTATAAAAAATTAGTTTTTAATTCGTTCTCTTACTCAAACTACATACATTTTCCTCAATTAAACAAAACATCATTTTAAACCCTTTTAAACATTCATATTAAGCAATTAATCAATTCTTAATTTAATTAAATGATTTTAATTTTTCATTCAATTTCAGATACCGTGAAGATGCACTCTGCTGGGGTGATCGGTAAGTTTCGTAAATGTCTATTATGACTTCAATAAAAGTGCAACACAACTGTAATTGAATGAAAACTGCAACAGACAGTGCAACGCATCCCGTTGGTTTTAGAAAGATTTCTTCTTTCTACTTGTTGATTTACTGTATATTAATATTATTCACATTAAAATACAGTTGAGGAAAAATGCTTGTATGTGTTGTTTTATGTTTAACAAATTCGAGTATGTCGGTCTGTCTCTCGGTCTCTCTGTCTGTCCATATGTTCATGTGTGTCTCGTATTTGTTGCAAACATATTGTGTTAATTCTTCCTAACACCGCAACACATTTACCGCATTATTAAATTTAAAGCAAAAATGCATTTAGCTTTTTTTTTTCTTGTACTTTTTTTTTTTATTTTCATCTGAAAACATTAACTACTTTAAAGAAGAAAAAAACAGCAAAAGAAAATATATGCAGCCATTTGTTCAAACACAAAAAAAATTATATCGACATCTAAAGTAGTATTGTGCGATTTCTTAACATTTTTTCAACAGATTTTTTTTCTTTTTTCATTTATAGAAGAAAAAAATAAATAAATAAATTGAAGAAAGAAAAAAAATTATAAAATAGAAAAAAAATCGTTAATAATGTTTTTCTTGAATTTTCGCAGAAAATCAATGGAAGAGATTGGAGCCGCTCAGTCATCGGTAAATGCAAGGTAAGTGATAATGTTTTTCATTTTTATTATTATTTTTTTCTTCTTTTATTTTCCAATAAAAGCATTAAGCTCTTATGGATTTTGAACATCAATTAGAGCAGAGTTTCTTAAAGGGTAAAAATAGAGACTGAAAAATGTTCAGGAATTATTTATTTTGAGGATCATTAAGATCATTTGAGCACTTTTATCATTAAACAATATTAGTGTTCTTTTTCTGAGAAAACTGAGAATGAGAATTTTTTACACTTCCCTTTGAAAACATCTATGCTTTGTATATCTACGTTATTTATGAACCGATATTGCTGAATTTTAATAGCGAACTTCTTCAAAGGATTTCCGATTGATTAATATAGACATTACATATGTCAGTTATCGTTCGGCTTTATAAACGCCATTTCAACCGACACACAGACGTGTATATCTTCATAATTTCTTACAAGAATTCAGAAAGTATCAACTTTTATTTTCTTTCCGACGAAAATTGTTGGAATTACAAACGGAATGACTAACTTATATGTTTCCATTACACCTGTGGTAAGGGTTATATCAAGAACAATTACTTGGGTTTAGGATTACTAATAATTAATAAAATTTTGGTGTATAAGAAGCATAAAAAGTAGTTCTTCAAAAAATTTAATCACAAATAAGTAATTAAATATCGGATTAACGAAAATTGTCACTAAACTACTTCTGTGTAATGTAAACGGTATGTTCTACCATTTTTCTCCTCCTAACAAAAGCAAATCGCCAGTCCAAAAAACTTGGAACCGGTTAATCACAGAGTTTTTATTGTTTTTTTTTATTTAATTGACAATATACTACAGATCATAAAAAATATAATCTTAATACTTCTAACCACTACTTATGAACTTTTAGACCTTTTCCGGTAACCATTTCATTTGAGATTTGATAGTTGTTTCAGTCACTCTTTTGAAAAAGTCTGTTCATCTTCTTCTGAATTTTTGTTATATTTTGGAACACCTTGTTGGTCCTCTTTAATTTTCATTTAACAAAAGTCCGCTACAGATAATTTAGAAAATTCCCTTCTCTTCGTACAAAAGCTTTGTAATCCAGAGCATTTCTAGGTGCCAAATTGAACCAAAAAATATGTAGATCCACTGAGTTGTCTTATGAAAGAAAAATTATTTTTTTGCAAACATAACTTTTGTATTTTCCGGTGTTTATAGAGACCACTGTAACAAATAACTTGCTATTTGCTTTGCTGCAACTTTATAAATCTTGCCAAACTTGGAATTGTTTAGGAAATTTCGAAAGCTTTTCGGTCCTAAACTTGTCTTAGCATATCCTTGACAAATTTTGTCCAGGGAGCTGCAAAAAAAATCTGTTTCATCATACATTTTGAGAAACTTAATAGTTTGAGCACTGAGATTACAATATGTTTTCAAATTTCCCGGCCTTCAAAATAGCATGTGGACCTTTTTTCGTTCCGAACTATATTTCCTGTCAATGGTCGAAATCTCCTGATACTATTAATAACTTTAGAAACAGTTTTGCTTCAAATATTTAATTATTTGTGGGACCAATACAAAATTTAGTATTTCCAATTTATATTTATTTGAAATCATTAATTATGGCACGTATAACATATTTTCGCTTATTTTGATCAAACTCACAACAAATCAACATGATTGTGATTAAAAATAATAACTGTCATATTTATCAAAGATAACTAGATCAACAAAAATTTTAAATATTGCCTCGGAAAAAAGTTATGAGGCAAAAAGTGCGATTAGATTTTTTCGAACGTACTCCTTATATTCCAAATTTTTGGTAATAATTTTCTATCTCCTAAACTACTGGTCGGATTAAATTAAAATGTATGAAAGAGTTGTGGTGAAGGACCTAAGCTTTCAGAAAAATCATTTTGTAGTCACCCTGTGGTAATACAAAGTAAACTGTAGGGTGTCAAATTTAACTATATCGAATATGTAAAAATTTAAAAAATCTTAATTTCCACTATTCTAGTCCGATTTTGAAGAATTTTATGTATCTAAAAGTACATGGCAAGATAAATACAATATACTGTAATTATTATTTTTACATTACCTATGAAGTAATAGCAAAAATTTTCTGTAACTATGCCTTTTTGTGTAATTTATAAAGAGTCATGAAAAAAAGTTTATTTTTTTCATAAAATCCGCACTCCTGAATTCCTTTTTGATCTGGACAGAAGAAATTTGGTATTAAATTAATTTAAATCTATTTTATGATTAAATTCGTTAATAAATTTAAAGAAAAACTTGCATAACATTTTTTTATTAATCGCCAAACTTTAATTTTTTTATTCACCATTTTCGACTAATGTTTTATGATTTATGTTTATTTCTATTCAATAGAATATAAATAAAACAATAGTTTATCATTTTAAATTATAACAGATAATTGGGGAGGTGAGACTTATATTTTCTTTGTCTTGCCAAGCACTTTATTGACATATAAAAATCCTTAATATCGAACTTAATTTGTAGAAGTTAAAAACTTTTGAAACTTTTCTCTATAAGAGATTTTGTATTATCACAGGGTGACTACAACGTAATTCTTCTGAAAGTTTACATCCTCCTCTACAACTCTTTCATACATTTCAATTTAATCCGACTAGTCAATTAGAAGATACAGATTTGTTAACAAAAATTTCACATTTGGGCCCTATTGTTGTGCAGAGGTCTATGTGAAGGAATACTTAATTTTAAAGTCACAAAAACAAAAAAGTCAAAAGATAAAATTTTTCATCCAGCCAGTTACCCAACTACTCGTCCCTGAAGTCCTTTAAAAAACTCCTCTCTCCTGCTTTAACGTAAGAAACAACATCACAGATTAAAAATTTCGGAAACTCTGAATTCAACACCATTACATGTTTAATGTTAATTCTCCAGTTAAGCTTATCGTTGTTATTGGTGTTGTTGTTCAACGTTTTCTTAAGGTATTAATGTTGTTATCTTTGTTGTTCTTATAACAATTGTTACTGTTGTTGTAGTTGTTGTTGTTATTGTACTTAAGTATTTTTAATGTAGTAATAAATGTATGTTGATATTGAATTGTTTAACATAAAATTATTGAGGCGCATCATACTTATGTTTCAAACAACCAAGTGACCAACCATTTAAACCTTTCCTTTAAGCAGTTTTACTCAATACTGGTGGTGTATGTATGTATCTGTTTGTCTGTCCGTTCATCTTTGAAACAACACAATAATGTTCCAATATTGTTGTTGTTATTATTGTTGTTAACTTCAATCTCTATGAGGTGCTGTTTTCGGTTTTATAAAATTCATTTAACTTTGATTTTTTTTTTCAAAATCTTTGTCCGTCCATAGTTAAACCTAATGACAATTGTCGTACATACTTGTGATGTTGTTCATTGTTTCTACTCTATGTGTTTGTTGTCATTTGTTAATATTGTTAATATTATTATTGATGTTGTTGTTGCTACAGCTGTTTAGTTATGTAGGATTTCTTGCAATGTTATGTTGTTGCTACTGTTGTTGTTGTTGTTGCATGCATGTATGTTTTAGTTGTTACTATTGTGTTTTAATGAGAATTGTCGCATAAAAAGTACAAATATCAGACTAATTGGATTTATCTCGTGACTTTTGTTGAAAAAAAATGACAACAAAAACAAAACTGTGCGCTTAAGAGAAAAATAATATAAAACATAGCGCCACTTTTATATCCATCTCAACCATTTCGTACGTACGTATGAACAAATATCCATCCATGTCAATATATGTATGTATGTTGTCGTGTATGTTTTGTGAGAATGTTTGTTAAAATGTTCAAATGTATGAAATGTTTTTTTTGTTTTCATGTTGTTCCCTGTGATGTTACAACAAACAAGACTTTCTTTCGTTTTAATTTTTATTTTTTTCTTTTTTGCTGAAACATCTTATTGTCAAGTTGTCATTTAACTTATGATTATAAAATCTCAGTTATTTAGTTTCTTTGGGGTTTCTCGTTAAGTAACATAGGGTTATGGTGGTGGGGATAGATTTTGTTTAAATTTCCTTTCCTGTTTCATTAAAGGTATTTTCTATTAGATTTTACGACTTTTTTCTACTTTTTATTGATCCATTTCAAATTGATCGATTCTCACTTAGGCCTGCAACAAATCGTACTGAACAAATAATGATCGGAACAGTCAATTTCTGGACTATGTCTAGGCAAAGACTTTATTTTTAATGAATGGCGCAACATTAACCCCAGCACTTTCGAGAATTGTAAACTAGTGAATGGCTGCTCTCTTCAAACTTATTAATTGTGTTTGATACAAGTCTCTCGTGATCGTTTTAACAATTATAATGGATGACACCTTTTCTAATTATCCGGGATTCGTATAATTTTTATCCTATCAAAACAATGCCGTATTGTAAAGCATAAGCTGTTTTTCACACAAGCGAAATGGAACTTTAAAATTTCTGAAAAATGTTGAATAACATTCACAGAAAATAATATTTAAAAGTATTTATTAATAAAATTATTAATTAACTTTGCATTGGAATGTAATTATATTATTTATTAATATAATTAACTTTCTAATTGGTTCAAAATTATTCAATAAGTGAATTTGCAACAATTTTCAGCTCATTATCTCTTTAAGTGAAATTAGTAGTAATAAAATCAATTACTGTAGTTATTAATATTAACATTTTGATGATTGGAGCAAAATCAATTGAAAATTAATTAATATTAGCAATATCGTAATAGAAATCGATTTTTACTTTTTTCTGTATTTAAATGAAATTTTTGCGAGTTTTTTAAGTTGACATCTCTTAAAAAAAGGTTATTACTATTTCAAAGGCTTATGAGGGGTTCTATAATTTCCGATTAAAGCCAATGGGAGGCTGGATGAAAGACTTCAAAGATTGGCGGCTTTGTGTATTATGTTAGTTTCAACTATTCACTATCTTTCTGGCATCATGATTTCATTGATCTTTAATCATTAAGAAGATGGATAATGGAGGAATTCAAAGTTCGGACAATATTCTCTTGTTTATATCAAAAATTAAGTAGAAACAAAGATTTTCGAAATTAATTTAAAAGCTTTATCTCTGATATGGAACAAAGGTGAGATAAACATATTCACTGAAAGCACACAGTAGTTCCAAAAATTTTTTTTGGAAATAATTCAGTAACTTGTGAACTGTTAAAGATATCTCAATAAAATTTCACATGTTCATAGTTGAGATGTTTTTAAATTAATTTGGAGGAGAACAGATTCCTAGCGGGTCAGAGGGATAATAGTTGGCCCTCTAAATAGGTTACCTTTGGGAGATATTTATATTTTTGTCCCATTTTTTATTCCCATTTTTTAAAGTTTTTGAACTTGGCCGACTTAATATTGCTCCTATTTTATTTAATATTTAGCAAATTTTTTTACAAAATATTAAATAATGTTACTTTAAAAAATGTGTATATTTGTTTGGGCTTTTTTAGACAAAGGTGGCAATATTTATTCGTTTAAACTGTCGCGGATCCAGCTCAAGCTTTTGGGACAGGAAAATATAATGATTTTCAAAACTATTTCCCTAAGTTTTAAGATTTAGTACAAATTTTTCATTAAAAGTTTTCATTTTGGGGAGGCAAATTTCCCTCCCCAGGCTTTAAAAAGTTGTTTTTTGTTCGGGGATTTATTATTTTTTTGGAACTTCTCTAAAAGAAATTTTTAAGCAAATGTATGAAAATTAAATACAAAGGAGTAAAGGTCTCCCCACAAGTTCTAATCAAATTTTATCAATTTTGAACAAAAAAAATATAATAAAATGATTTCGTTAAATTTTGTTAAATTGTAAAGCTGGGATCAGCAAAAACTTTAAATTTTATTAAAGCCCTTTACATGTATTGCATTTTGTGAATTATTAAAAAAAATCATTTTGGAACACAAACTTGATGCAGTCATACGTACATGCAGAGAAAAAATATGGTTCTGGTGACCATAAACTAAGAGCAACATACTATGATTGTAATATATGATTCCAGGTTACCATAAGTATATTTGTACGTAATCATTATTATGATTCCATTTTATCATTTATTA
>MINK01007878.1:4392-15604 GCA_001735545.1 Phormia regina
TATGGGATTTATGCACGTTTAAGTGATTTTCGAAAGAGGGTTTATATGGAAGCTATGGCTAATTAAATTTCATTAAAATATTTCAATTTTTAAACAATTTTATACCATCTGAACTCGCATTTAAATTACCTCAAAGGGGTTGAAAAAGACGTTCATCAGTCATCACTTTAAGTATTATTAAGTTCTATATTTTGAAGTGAAGTTTTAATAAGTTATTTTTCAAAAAAATTTTCAAAGATTCTTTTTAATTAAATTTTCTGATTCAAATACGACATTTTTGATACCTTTGATAACAATTGTGTCGAATTCCAAAAAAAAAAAAAAAAAAAAAAAAAAAAAAAAAAAACAGATTATACATAATATCCTGATAACCAGTATTTATACTTTTTTGAAATATTTTTTAAGAAAAGATAATCCAGGAGCTTTTTTTGTATGTCGTAATAGAATGTGAAAATAATTTTAGATCAGAAGGTAAATGGTTTCACATAGTATTCTTGAGATCTGAAAAATCACTGAGAAAGAAATGATTTATATCCTAATCGATTTCAGATATTTAACTGATGATTGCTAAGACAATTAAAATATTTAATATGGGATCCCGGGAAGTCGAAAATTTGTCCCTGCTATCCCGCAAAATCGAAAAGTCTGGGAAAATATTCTCCTGAGCTACTTCAGAGTTTGAATTACATTAGAATTTCTTACTTTCATTTAATTGTCGTTAATTATGGCACGTCGTTTTGATAATGGGGAGTTAGAGACGATTTTTGAACGTTTTTTGTCTGTATTAGAAAACTTGTGCAAAGTAATAACCAATTTTTCTTTAAAAAATCGAGATTAATATTCCAAAATCTTTTGTTGCCATATTTGTAAAAATCGTATGAGATTCTCTCAAATATTTGTAAAAATATTAATTTAATAAATTTTTTTCGAATGTCAAATAAAATTACTTAAAAAATAACTTTTTAAGACATTTCTAGTTTTTTTTTTTAATAATAACATTTGGACACATAAATTTGTGTTGAGATGTTATTTTTAAGTTTGACAAAAAACAACAAATTAGAAACAAAAAAAAAATTTTTTAAATTTTTTTTGAAATTTTGAGCTTTCCGACGACATGCAATTTTTTGTACAATGCTTGCTTCTAAACACCGCTTTTCTACAATCATAAAAGTTGCTACAATTTTGTAATTTGCCTCTAATACAAAAATAAATTCATAAACGTTATAATTTAAATTCTTAGAGAACTATTGTAATAATAAGACCACGGGTCAATTTATCAGGTTAAGGCATTAGGGCAACAAACACAATAACCCAATTCTAGAAATTTGGTACTGTCAAAAGTAAATGTTGTAGATAAAACATTTAAATGTATTTGTTTCAATTTATATTTTTGTATATATATTTACACCAAATTTTCTGCTTATTTTGCATCACTAATCCATAAACATACTTGATGAAAACTTGCGAATAATCTTTTAATAATATAAAAAATTAACATAATATTCTACTTTTTTGAAAAAAAATTCCAACTTTTTTCCAAAATCCCTTCACCTCACTATGAAAAAATTTCCATACAAATTTTTGAAAAACAAAAGCAAGTTACATGAAAAATTTTTCAAAGTGAGTGGAGGTGTTTTACAAAATAAAGCCCTTTATTTTTTAATTTGTTTATTTTTACACACACATACACACTAATGATAAATTGACTTTTCGAAAAACCTAAACAAAAATCAGCTGTGTTAACAACTTCATCTTTTTTACATGCCTTGGACAAGACTAACTTCTCATTTGTTCGCAGCTTTATGGGCTACACTCCTTTCTAAAATAATGAAAATAATAATACTTATTGCCATTGGTGTCATTCATATTGATTTTTCACATTCCATAGAACAATATGTATAAATTATTTTTTAGAACATACTTTCACAGAATGTTTTACTTTGCAAATATATAGATAAAGCGCTCTTTATTGTTCACATTAGCTTATCTTTTGTTTCACTATGTAGGTTATAATAACAGTCCTTAGTCTTCTTAGTTGCACTGAATTTCGAACAACACTCTTTTTTTGTGGAAAAAAAAAAATTGATTTAATACTAATTTTTGTTTAATTTTTGAATTATAGAATTGATGATATCGCAAATGATGTAGCTTCTGCCAGCTTTCATTGAGCCTCATTTCATTTCATATTTTTTTTTCATAGTGACACTGATTTCTTAATAAAATGTTGACAATATTTTGATTTCGCTCAAAGTTTCTTCGCCATATTTTATAGATTAATCCCCTGTTTTTTTTTTCTCCATCTGAAAATATTTTACCCGACCAATTTTTAAAGATTCTTATAGAAAATTTCTCTTCAGAAAATCTTGCTTAATTTTCCTTAATTTGTTTTTGTTTTGAAGTACGAAAATGAAAAACAAAACGAATTTCGAAATACAGGTACGTTTGTACCTTTTCATAATTCCTATCTCTCACACAGAATCAGAATTGCTGCAAGAAAAAATTCGTTGATTTAACGCCGATTTATTTCTTCGTTAATTATTTCTTGATATTAAAAAATCTTAAGATTCAAGACTTTCGAAACCAAGATGAAAAAATCTAACTATTCCATTAAAAACAATGGGAGTTTAAATGTAATGAAAATCTTGAACTGGCAGTGGATTTTCAAGTTAATTATTAAATCTAATAATCGAAAAGTGATTAGTAAAGTTATAAATCGTAAAAAAATATATAATACATATGAAAAAGGAAAACTAATGTTTTCTTTGTCTTTGTTTATTGTCATTAAATACCGTAATATTTTCGAGGAAATAATTTCAGAAAACTAAAAAGCAGAGACCGGATTTTAATACGAAAAACAATCTTTTTTATTTTTATTTCAATGGTAAAACAACCTTTAAAGTTCAAAAAATAATAAATATCCATCATAATTTTTTTATTTTCATTAATCATTTTTTTCATCATGATCGAAATAAAAAATGTAAAAAACGTTTGTGATATTTATCAAAAATGATTTAATGATTTAAATTATTTTCAACTGAAACAACAGTTTCATTGAATAAAAAAATATTTTTGAAAGAAAACAAAAGTACGAACAAAAAAACAATCATTTGAATTTTTTTTTTTTCAAACTGATATTTATTTTTAAAAATATTTATCGTTAAAGATATTTATTATCTTAAATATAACATAAATATCCATTATTTATGGTGATATTTATATTAAAAAATAATAATTCCTCACATATTTTTTTCAACAATATATACTAGACGGACAGACATAATTACGCTGGGGGTCCAAAAATGTTAATGAAATGAAATAATTTCAAGAGAAAATTAGTAATAAATATAAATTAAATAATTTAATCTATTTTGTTAAACATGATTTAATTTATTATTTGCAATTTGTTTAAGGAATAAATATTTATTGAATATTAAAAATTGTTAGAAATCGTCAATTTTAGCAGACAATTCGTCAAATCTGTCAGCCATGAGAAATAAAACTGGATCCATTTCCTCCTCATATTTCAAGTTCTGTGTTAATTCCATAAACTTGTGGGAGAAAAATAGAAAAATAGTTTCCTTAAAAATTTAATGTGTCCCGATTTGCGACACATCTTTAAATGAGACACCACAATATTTTTATTATTTTATATTTACATTTTAGCATCTGTGACACAAACATTATCCACAAGCCGATAAATATCTTTTTATATCCTACAACACGATATGTTGTAGCAACATTGAATAACACGATATGTTCATAGCATATTTTGATGCTATAAATTTAAATAATCTTAAATCTTAAGCTTATTTGAAAAATTCCAAGCACACGTTCGCTTATAACAAATATCCCTATTTCTATAAATGTAAGTTTCATAAAAAATGAAATACTTTCTGCAAGACGATTGTAAAGTTTTTTTAGAAATCAAGTTCGTTTTTTAGGGATGTCAAGTTGGATCACAATTCGAATTTGGCTACCCTATTCTATTCTGCGCTATTTGAAACAGGGAAATTTTACATAAGTCATTTTTTTTATAACTAAAAAAATAATGTAATTACTTTTTTGACAAAAAATTAACGATAAGTCGACTTTTTGCTTTACAAAATGTTTTTATTTGTTGTTAGTATATTTCCATAAAATACGGCGAAGTTTGAACCTGCTATAATGAAAATATTTCTTAATATAAATGCGATAAAATATAGAATCCGTGGGACACTGTGTGGCTATATTAGCAGTTGGTTTTGAACCTCTAAACTTCAGGTTTGCAGGCAAGGTCTTTAGCCACTAGGCTATTGATTTCTTTATTTAATATTATGCTATGTGCTCTTTTCAATCTAATGTGAATGTTTGTTGTAATTTATGCACCACCTGTGCCAAGAAATTTCTTTCTCTGTAAAAGTGGTATTGATTTGAAAACATCCAGTTGAATTATTAATAGTTACTTATTTTTTATGTAGTGCAAAACTCCAGTCAATAAATGTTTTTATTCAGATTAAATATTAAAATAAAATCATGACAAATACTTTCAACAACAATTCCTTAAAAACTGACACTTCAGTTTTACTTCGTATTTTCGAAACGAAACATTCGGCAAAATGTACTGAAAACTTAAAATAAACTTAACATTTTGTTTCTGTTTTCCATATAATTTCTCGAAAGGGTTTTCTCTTCCGACATAAAGAAAGAGTTTTAATATAATATAATATAATTTATTGCCTGATGTCTTCAAAAAGTGTTTAACATTTTCAGTATAATTCGCCTAACGAAAAATATTTTTATTTGATACCCAGAAAATATTACATCTCAATGTTAAAATTTTTATAAACAAAAGATTAACTTAGCAATTTTTGCAAATATGTTGCATGGAATAATAATCGAACAAAATGTAGTTTTTTAAACTTAGACACCATTTTAGACTAATTCCCCTCTTTTTCGATAAATTTTTGCATTTGAGGATATCAATATTTTTAATTAACCTTTTTTTGGAAGTGAAAATTTGCTTCACCAATTATGGACCGTTAATAAAATATAATTTACGATGAAAAATGTGTAAAATATTCAAACTTTAATAAAATACTATTTCGAAAAAATAATTAAATGTTTCACAAAATTTCGCGAGAATGAAAACAAATTTGAGATTATTTTGTAATTTTTTGACAAGAAGTTAACACAAATGTCGATTAAAAACCATATTTTGGAGAAATTTTATAATTGGTCCAGTTCACATAAACGAAATAATTGAAGCGAAATATTTTGGGAACTTCACGGAGTACATTTGCAAATCAATCAATATATGTATTTATCTTTATAAAATTTTTTAATTTGATTTGTAGTGTATACAGCTAATCGTTTGACAGTATCAAATGGATCAAGGGACTACTTCAGTACTTTTGAATGTCAAATAGTATCAAAAAAAGTATAGTATCAACTTTGCCATCCCTGATTTGAAATAAAGGTTTTTTTATGTTTACAAAAAGTACTGTGCCAAATTTCATATGAGACATTCCCATTAAACTTACTTTTACAGATATACATAATAATGTATGGTTGGGACAAATAGAGCTTTTTGCTTTACATTTATTTAGCATTTTACTTAACATTTTTTTTAACAAATTCTTTTTTTCTTTTTGGATTTTTTAATAATTAAATTAGAAATAGTTTCATCTAACGCCTTAAATAAATTGGTCAAATTATTAATATTTTTTGTTAATAAATTATATACATAAGGTGGTTTAAAGTCCATTTTTTATTCTATTTTAATCGTTTAGAGAATAATTACAGTATTAACTGCGAAAGTACCTACAAATTTAATAAATATTTTTTTATTTCGCTTTTCTTTGCAGATTTACATTTCCGACAACGGCCAGCCTGCGCTGTTTTCAACAACTAGAGTCGTAGTTATAGTTGAAGATGTTAACGATAATGCACCCCAGTTTGATCAGCGTTTTTACAAAGTACAAGTCCCGTCATCTATTATAATGAATGTTTCAATAACACAGGTAATTTACATTATACATTTATTAGTCAGTTATTAGTTATAATACGCGTTTCCCATTTGTTGTATAAATGATGAGTTAAAATTTTATTTGCAAGTTAATAGAGAAAAGTGAAATTAATGGCAAATAAAGCGTACACAGTATGTTGGGGTAAAAGAGATTCAAGGTGGCATTTAATTGAATTTTGAAAATTAACTTTTTGTAATAAAATTGGATACCGAATAAAAGTAGACAAAAATTATGTATCACTAGTAATAAAAATTATTAGACTGGGTTGCGTTGTTTTTGTGTACTGAGCTGTCAAAATTTAATAATTTTTTTTTTTATATTTTGGAAAAAGAGCAAAAAATTAAATTTCCATTAACTTTTGGTGATTTTTTTAATAAAAAGAGTTTTAAAGCAAAAATGTAGTCCGTTTTTAGAATTTTACATTCTTGTGAAAAACTCAAGTTGCTTCAAACAAAAAACAGCTTAAGTGCGGACATTTTTTTTTTTTTGGTTTATTTTTCGTTGTTTCATTAAATATTCCCATTCATGAGCTAAACGGACATTTTCTACCCCTTAAATCCCAATGTATTGACAGAAGGACAGGCATTATAATCATTATTCCCAAAAAATCGTATTATTTTTGAACTTATTTTTTTTACTAACTAATAAAGAACAAAGCAAGTTGTGATTATATTATAAAATATAGATATCTCCTTTTCTTGAATAATGCGGCCATTCCAGACATATTTTTACCACAAAATGTGGACAGACGGATGAACATTATCCTTC
Source organism: Phormia regina (assembly GCA_001735545.1). Lineage (NCBI taxonomy): Eukaryota > Metazoa > Arthropoda > Insecta > Diptera > Calliphoridae > Phormia > Phormia regina. The sequence goes on from MINK01007878.1 coordinate 11,166, forward strand.
TGCAAAAAAGTTCGTGTATTTTAAAAATATGAATATGCGGGAAAAAAGCATTTCATTCATATTATATATGCGGGAATTGGTGCTTCTCATTTTCCCACTACAACAACAAAACAATGGAGTGGTGACAAAGGCTAATTCAAATTGTCCGAAACACCGTGCGATTAAAAGGTATTGGGCTCTTGTTTAGAATTATTTTAAGGACTTTAAAAACTTAGCATAATTTTTTTCTTATATTTTTAAAGGAACAATTTTTACAATTAGCACTAAAGGTACAATAGATAATGTTGACGATCGTAGTGGATCAGATCTGATAGTGTCTAAGCCTAAATGAAGATTCATAATTACTCTTAAGTTGTACTTGTACGGAGACTTTTTCAAATAGAAAATTATTGCTTGGAATGGAGAGCAATTCCTTCAATATACGTTGTTATTAGGCTATTATGCGTTATCAGTTCCACAGAAAGCTTAATCAAATTAAAATTTATAAATAAATAATATTGATGATTAGGAGCTAATTCATGATTAGGAGCTTGAAGTGTCTTAAACTAATATAAATCTTAAACAGTAATTTTACATTCCGATATTTGGAAAATGGTATTTGATACTCGTATTTTTGATACTGTATCGTTTTTCAACATAGAATTTTAAGTATAAGTGTGAAAATATAAAATCTTATTTTAAGCTTATGAGGATATAAACGATCCTTCACATTCGATAGAGCATTTTCGAAACACAAACATCAATTTATATTATATTCTTCTCGTTTTTATAGGTTCAGGCGACGGATAACGATATTGGAGACAATGGTAAAATATTTTACTCTATAAAATCTGGAAAAGGAAAAAATAAATTCCGAATAAATTCTGAAACTGGCTTAATTTATGTTATCAAACCATTGGATCCTGAAGCAGAATATGAATTGATTATTAAGGCTGAAGATTTTGGATCACCAAGAAAAAGTCATACAGCAAGATTAAATATTGTTGTAATACCGATATTGCAAAAGTCACCTTTCCCACCGAAAATTAAGACTGCAGACAATATTGTTGAAGTAACTGAGAGTGATAAACCGGGATTTCTTGTGACACTCATACAAGCAACAGATGAAGATAATGATAATTTGTGGTATAACATCAGCGGTAATGTATATTTTAAAATAATGTTATATTTTTTTAATTATATAATTTTTGTACACTTGGAATAATTAGGTTATCCAATTATTCGGGTTTTAATATTAATCGGTTATTTCGAAAAATAATAATTTGAGGTCAAAAGTTAATCGGGTAATAACATATTATCGGCGACTTTCATAATATTAATTAAAAACGTCGCTCAATGTCTCATTCAAAAAATAAAATTAAAATGGAAATAGATCTGGTATTTCCAAATTTGAATAATTCAATGAAGATCTACATCAACATATCGTCGCGTTAATATTTTAGAGAATTAATTACGAAATAAAACGCTTTTTAATAAAAAATACACAGAAAAAAGCACCAATTAACAAATGTATATGAAAATAATTCATTCAATTAAAAACTTGCACCTCTCACCAAAACTATAAAAAATACAAAAAAATCCCAATTAATAAATTAATTAAATCAATCAAGATCATGCCAAAATTTATTTTTTCTTGAACATATTTATTAAATTTTGATGCAACATTAAATAACTGAGTTAATTGTAAAAATCGATATATCAGAATGAAAATATTTTATTATATGTTTTTTAGTTTCTGGTAAATTATTTATTTGTATATATACAACAGGGATGATAATTTCAGTACAATTAGCTCTTTAAAATTACGGCAGTACTCCATTGATTAATTTAGTACAATTATAAAGTGTTACTTATAAAGTTTTTAATTGATTTGAAATAATAGTTCCTAAGACAATTTTTGGATTTAGTTAGAATTCACTTTAGACTAGTATTTAAAAATTGTTTTAGACCAGAAGTTCTCACATGATCTTGCCGCTTGTGACACTACAATGGAAGCACGATCCACCTCAATTTTGTATAAGTAGTTTAAAAATCAGATAAAATTTTACGTAAAGATAAAATAATTAAAAAAAATGAAAAAAATATTTTTTTCATCCATCTTACCGACAAATAATTAAATTTTCGCTTTTATATGTAAATGTCGATTTATAAATTATTTTACATTTGTAAACCTAAATTTTTTGCAAACTACGAAAATTTGAATATAAAAAAAACAATCATAACAAGCTTTGCTTTTTAAAAATAAGCAACAACAACAATTCCATACTAATTCATTTTTGTATATGTGTATTTACAATCTGCCCAGCAGTTCGCCGAACTAGTTCTGTTACGTCGAATTCGTTAGCCACTAAGAACTACCACTAGTTACCTTTTAACCCACTCACAATGCTTTTAACTGGTGAATTTAACATGGGGATGTCATTGGAGGTAACCAATTGGCCACCCTTGGCATTACTATTCACTAGTATTTTCGAAGGTACTGTGAAACTACACATTTCAATATTCATAAGAAACTAGCACTATCAGCATAACAGGTAACTAGTATTTTCTGTAGTACAAAAATACTAGTATTTGGGACGTAAAAGAACAAAAAAAATAAATACTTTTATTTTATATCTTTAAAGTTTTAATTTTCCTAATAAGTAAGTATATTATTGTTTTTTATTTTATTAATTTAAATTTATTTTTATTTAAGTATTTTCTGCTGTTTTTATGTATTTTACATATTTCTCTATCGATGTCTTCAGCTGGGTTTGAACTTCTAATCTTCTGGTTTATAGGCACGCGTATTAACCACTGGGCTATTGATCTCTTTATTTAACATTCAGCCATGTGCTGCTTTCAATTTCATGTGCATGTTTGTTGTAATTTATGCACATCTGTGCTAAAAACATAGAGAAAAACACTAATGGTTAATTTCTGCATTACATGTAGTTAGTGAATTGGCAAATTAATGTTGACTTTATGATTTTACAGAAAACAAAATGATAACGGCGAATTTACGCATTAAATGTAGTTAGAAAATTGGTTAGTTACATATGATTCGTTTATTAATTTAAAGAAATTGTAATGAAAAAGTTGACTTCTTTTGATACTATTTAACTTTTAAATGTACTCCTTCCAGTCATTTGATACTGTCAAACAATTAGCTTGATATTTTACAATTCAAGTTAAAAATAAAATTTTTAAAAGGAAAATATTTTTTGGAGATATATAATTTTTTAAACAAATTTGATTTATGCATATTTAATTATAAATGTAATTTTTTAGGGCAATTTAAATAAGTTTATGGGACTAACGAACTATATTATAAAAATATTTGAACAATACATTTAATTTGTAAACTAAATATGCAATCTATAAGTTTATTTTCTGTAAATCAAATTGAAATGAAAATATTAAAAATCTAAGGACATTAGGTAATAAATTGTAATTTATCAAAGCTAAAGCTGAAGTGCTCGATTTTATGAATTGGTAATGGATTTTTTTTCTTATGTTTATTTTAATAGCCATAATATTAAATGTAAATAAAATCATTCAAAGATTGGATATCGTACTACATTAATTTTATTTTGTGCCAAATAAGTAAATAAAAAAAAATTTAATTGTAGTAGTCTGATTGTGAAAAAGTACTATTTAAAATTTATTTTGATACCCAAAAATATTTTCATTTTCCATCCCTGAGCTCTATTCAGCTATGTTTAGAGTTGTTGTAAATAATTGTATAAATTAAAACGACAACTTTATGGTTTTTTTAGCCCGGTGGCTTAAACTTCTATATAGCATTATATAGTGTTTTAAAATTCTGACTAGAATTATTATCATTTATACTAAAAACTGTACTTTTTAAGAAAGAAGAAAACAAAGAAAAAATACAACAATTATCGTAATACCATATACAATTGTCGGGAAATATGGGATTCTCTTACAAATAATGGGGAAAAACATTATATGGATATAAAATTAATGATATTGTAAAATGTATTCAGCCTAACAGCAAAAGATTTTTTTAATTACTTTTTTATTTTTCTGAATTTTTTCCTCTTTCGACATTTTTTATAAATATGGGTCCGTAAAAAATTCTGCCCAAATTATATAAAGAAGCATTTTTTTAGCAATCATACGTTAAAAAATTTGAAAATATTTTTCGATGAATCCAAATAATAAAAATGAAAAATAAATATACTTTTATGATATTATTATAGATATTTCACTTCTATATTATTTAAAAGAAAAACTAAATATTCTAAAAATTTTTATTTATTAGCTTGAANNAACCGCTGGTAGGCCACTTATGGCACTACATTTCAATAGTGAATTCACTAAATGAAATTTTGAGAATAAATTTCTCAATTTACGATTTTAAAGCTCTCAACGGCAACTCTATGCATTACATGTAACCATAGAAGTGGCAGTTTACTTTAAGATATTATATTTTC
>MINK01007881.1:0-10458 GCA_001735545.1 Phormia regina
TTTTTATCGTTTTTAAATTAAACCAAGTTTGCGGACTGATCTCCGGATATCAAGAGTTGGATAAGCAACATAAAAATTCAAAATCTCAAAGTTTGATGTCAAACTAAATATTTTGCAAGAAAAGAAACAATTGAAACTCCTAAAAAATCTTTCATCTCGTCCCCTATTCACGAGATAAATTTTAATGATGAAAATGATGTTTTACCATATAATGGCAATATGATTATATCATCTAGTAATGAAAGTGACGTTGCATCAATTTCAAAGCGATGCTGACAATTATTCAGTAATTCAGATAAATCATACATATTAACAGAATTTTCTTAAAAAGATGTTTCAGCTTATTTTTGAATAATTTTCTGTCTTCTGTTTCAGTAATTAATGAATTAATATTAAATATTTGTTTATTTTTAAAGTGTGTTTTGTTTTTATTGTTTAAATAAAATATATTTTTGTTGAATTTTTTTATGGAATTTTGATAAAATTTAGTTTTTAAAAAATACACAAAAACTTTAGAACTATTCGAACTATTATTCGATTTTATCTACAATAAATAACTAAAACTTTTCATACATTTGTTTTAAGTAATAATATTTTAAAATCAGGTCTGAATCTAAGAATGTATTCGACAGATTTTAAAATATTATATCTTCTGTATCCTCGATCAATAATATATTGCTGCAACATTTTATGAATAGTTAGTATTGGTTACTTATTTTTGGAAATTAGTAGAAAAAAGTCATTTTTCCTGAATGTGACCCACGCCGTGGTAGCTTCGGCATTTAACGTTGCACATTCATCTATCATGTTCTTACAAACAATTTGATATTAAAAATTAATTTAAAGATAGAATTTGGTGTTGGTTATTAGCCAATAGCTGGATGAAAATAATGGAAAATAAGTATATTTCTTTAACCTTTTAAACGAAACACAATAATATTGCTTATTAAATAAATATCTCGTTTTTTTATGATCGATTCAATTATTTAGCGTTAAATTTTGTGATTTCTATCGGCGGACGTAGGGGTCTTAACACCATGCAAAACATCATACATTCAACCGATGCCGAATCTTCCCCGATTTAAAATGCTGAATCTACCCCGAAAGTACTTCTTACACAAAGATTTGGCTTTCACATATTTTTATGAAATTTTTTATGAAAATAGCACAATTCTTAATGTTACTTTGTAAACTCTGTTTTAAATATTGAAAATTTTCAAATTTAAAACACTAAAAATTGGAGTAAAAATATTACAAAAACACTTGCAAAAATTACTAAAACATTTGTATCGAAGTCAGTTGGTAAGCTAGAGATGACAAATTTCGTGTGAGTTATTTATTAAGCTTTTTAATACATTTACATAAACTGTTGTTTCATATCGAAAATGTCATTGCCGAAGATACCCCAAAGCCGAAGCTGCTACAGTATTACTTATTGAAAACAAAGATTCGTTAAAAAAAATAAGTACCAAATACATAATAATTTACCTCAACTTTTTTTAATGTAATTTTTATATCCATACGATGAGGCTTTTTCTCCCCTGGTTCCAATGCGGAAGAAGATAAGGGTGGTGTTGTTGTAATAATAGGCAAAGGTATTTCAAAATCATCATAAAACTCATCCGTGATTTCATCCTCATCGGGATAATCCGGACCATACATATACATTTCACTCATTTTGTAAAATTTGTTTGAAACTTTATATTTTTTTATTAAAAAATAACACTAGGTTTTACTTAAATAACAACTTAATTTATTTTTGTTTTTTTTTTTTTTAATTATTTTTTGTAATTAATTTTTTATTTTTCCTTAAAAATTTTGCAAAACTTCTTTATTTAATCATAATTGTTTTTAGTGATCACATAATCAAATATTTTCCTTTATTTCTTTATGTTCTTTATTTTTTTTTATAATTTTCTTTAGATTAATTAGATTTAATCAAGAACGCGCTGTAAAAAAATGAACTTTTCAACACGACCGAGGTACAAGAAACACTCAAAAACACTTTTGATTTACATAAATTTTAAAATTGTTAGAAAAACAAATTGTTGATTGGCAATTCTTTCAGTTTTCATTTTATTTCAATTATATTTTTTGTTGTTGCTATTATTTTACAAAATCAAAATCCCCATTCCCCTAATAAAAAATAAAATAAAATAAAATAAAATACAACTCATAGTAGTTGTATCTTTTATCTCAAGAGAAAATATTTCTGAAGAAAATAGCAAAAATCTAAATGAAAAGTCAACAATTGTTTTCTTTAAGCATAAAAATTTTATTTAAATACAAGTGGAAAACCCCAACTGGGAGGTGATTCTTCGAGCGACCAGACATGTGTATCTCAAATAAAAAAAATAAAAAAAAAAATAAATTAAACAAAAATAAATGTTTTTAATCAAATTTATTATTAAACAAATAATAAATATAATCTATTGCCTGAGATTTCCTTGTCTAAAGGTTTGTTTATATATTTTTTTTTTAATTTTTCTTTTTTAATTGTTTAGTTTTTTGCCTATGAGAATGAAAAGTTTTTTTCTTGAGTGTTTAGTATAGAAAATTGCATTTTTGTCTTATTAACAGCAAGTGCCAACAAAAGTTTTTGTTTTTGTTTTTTTTTTTTTTTGCAGAGGTTGTTGCTTTTGGGATGTTGACCATTTTCTTTTCTCCCTCTCATTTGAATAAGAATTCAAGTTCAAGTTTAATGCAGTCTAAATATGTAGGTATCTGTTTATACTGTAATAAAATTTTACAATGAAAAATAAAAAAAAAATACACAACACTGATTGTTATTTTTTTTTCATTATTTATTATTTATATAAGGGGAAGGTATGCTATTTGAAATAAATGTGTAGGAACTAGAGTTGCCAAAATATTTGTTTAATAAATGTCCAGCTTTTTTATCCCGAATGCCCAGCTTTTTGTGAATCCAGATCTGGTAACTCTAGTACCAACTGACTATGTGTATTAAAAAATTCAGTGTTAATAGAAAAATTTTATATAATTTTCTATAAAAAGAAAATTTACTATAAATAGCTGGGATTATAAAAACATACTATAAAAAGAAAACTTTTAGAAAATTTTATATAAATAGCAGAAAAATACAAGAAATAGCTAAAGTTTAAAAAAATATACTGCAAAAACAAATTTACTATAAAAAGCAAATTCATAGAAAATTTATTGTAAATAGCAAATTTATAGAAAATTTACTATAAATAGCAAATTTATAGAAATTTTTTTAAATTAAAAAAAATTAAAAAAATAATTATTTATTTATTTAATTTATAATTTATTTATTTATTTTTATACAAAATTTACTATAAATAGCAATTTTTTAAAAATTTTAATGCAAATATGAAATATTAAGACAATTTTTTTCACTGTAGCACGTTGTAATTTTTAAAAATTATATGAATAAACATCATTATTTGTTATTAAATATACATTTAACGATATAGTTTATTATCATTAAAACTATAATAAATTTATTTAACCGGAAAAATTCAATTATTACCATAAATATTGAGCTGATGGTAATTAAATATTAATAAAAAGAAATTGTTTTCAAAGCAGCAATGAACTTATTTTTTTCTAATAAATTACGTCTGAGATATTTTATTAAGAACTTGTTTCTGTGAAAAAAATAAATAATCATCTTGATTTATTTATTTTTAATAAACAATTAATAAACAAATTAAAGTGTTAATATTATATGATATCGTCAAATATTTAAAATAATAATCTGGTTTTATAGTATCGAGTCTTTAGGGATGTCAACAGTCATATTCAGCTTTAATATTACTTTCACTACTATTTTAAAAAAAATAATTTTGCACAAAACTTTTGAATCTACAAAAATCTTCATTTAGATCACTAATAATGACAGACGTTGTTTAATTATTTTGTTAGCATTATTAACATTTTTAAATGATGCTTTTTTGATTGGATTAATATTTTTTTAATTTTTGCAGTTTTTAATAATTTTAAGAAACAGAATAATAATTTCTAAGTATTATTAGAAATTAATAATTAATTTGCAAATGATTTGACGAGCAACAAAATGTTTATAAGTTTGTAATTTAAAATAATAAAAAAAACTCAATTAATATGGCTAATTTCTTAAAACTTTATTATAAATCCCTTAATCACTTTTATTCTAACAATTCTAATAAATTTATTTATTTTCTCTTTGATTTGAGTATTTCTTTCTATTGATTTTTATTATACCGTTCGCTTTGAAATTTTTATAACTACTATATTTTGCAAAAATTAATTTAGAATTGAAAAAAAAAAACGCGATAGTAAAAAATGGCAAATTATATATGACAAGCATAAACGAATTTTTTGTGCCCTACATTAATAATTCTAAACAATATTTTCAAAGAATATAAATTAACAAAATACAAATTATAAAATTTTATTATAAAAAATAAAAGAATTTATTTATTAATTCGTTAATTAATCATTTGAAAACAATTGGCTTCAAAGAAAAGTCCGTTTTTAATTCGTATTTACTTAACATTATGAATCTATTTAATTAGATTTAAAATATATAAAATAATTTATCATATTTATGTGAAGTGTTAATAATATCTTTAAAAATTTTATCAAAAATAAAATATAAAAATAAAAAAATTTAACTTAAAATAACGTTTCATCAAAATGATGAATTAACCAACCACATGATTTTTTTTTTTCTTCTTTTAATATTTTTTCTCTCTTAATTAACCCATTAACTACTCGCTTAGACATTTGTGTTTAAGTGCTATTATTGAAAAAGCGATTTAAAAAGCTAAAATTACAGGAAATACTATAGTCACGATACGTATTATAAAAAAGAAATTAAATACAAAAAGTTTTTTTATAATTTGTGGTAGCATATTTGTCTAATAATTGGCATAATTTGCATAACCACAAGTTTTATAAAAAAATGAAGAAAGTAAAAAAATATTGTACCATTAGTAACGTCATTTTGGTCAAATATATGAATAGTCTGACATACCTTTAAAAAATAGAAAATGATAATTTTATCAATTCCATTTTTAAATTAAATATAAACAATTTATTTTACATAAATTTTAAATTATAGTAGATAGGTTAATGTGATAACAACGTAAATAATTTTAACATAAAATTATTTTTAACAACATTATTGACCATTAAATAAATACGTTAATCTCAATATATTTGTCTGTCTATACAATTTGCTAAATTTACTAAAAAAAAAAACCTAAAAATATCTGAAAAAACTTCAAATGGTCAGAGTGTGGTGTTTTCGACTTGATTTTTGTCCACCTTTCTTTTACCTTAAATGATATTTATGTCAAAACTGTTTTTTACCTCGATGACTAATAACAACAAAATAATACATTAATGTATTTAACGTAGAGTCTATATTAGAGAAATTTTTATCTAGACAAATGTAAAATTTTTGTTTGAGTTCCTTAAGTTTGTTATAATAATTATTTTGGTATTGTATTTGCACTAAGTAAGAAGAAAATAGTTATACAAAATTTGAATTATAGTACTTTGAGGATGAAAAAAGTACTATTTGAAATTTATTTTGGTACCGAAAATTATTTTCCATCCCTGGTGTAGCGTTATTCGTTAAAATTTTATTTTAAGTAAATATCAATATTATTTCTCAAGAAATATCTTAAATTAAAAGTTTTAAGTTTTAGTTTATAATTAATGGGTTAAGACAAAGTACACAAATATTTTTTGGAACCTTAACATGAAACAAAATTTATGTGATCATAACAAAGAGTAACAAGAGACGAAACTAATTATCAAAAACCTAAGTCAGTTGTCAAAAACCTAACTCAACAACAGCAAAATACATGTAATCAAATACATTTTGTTGTTGCCAAAAGAAAATAAAAACTAATTTTTGTTTACAAAACAACAATTTTGTTTAATTGTCAATCGAGCATTTCGTCTCTATATGTTACTCTATGGATCATAAAACGAATAAAAGTAAAATAGAAAACTACTAAAAATACAGTAGGCCCTCAATTATTCATGATTTGATTAACTGGCAACTGGTCGATTATCCGAAAAGAAAATTTCTTACATTATATACATTTTCTTGACCTTTGATACTAAAGAGTGAACTTATATAAAAATGGACAGCAAGTGCCAGTTCCACAACAATTACCAAAGTTTGCATTACGCCTTCAATTTTATTGTTTAAAAAAATGGTGTATATTAAATTTCTTTTGAAGGAAACTAATATTAAATATTGATTAATTACCTCCAAAAAAAATGTGTTTAAATTTAATTTTATCATAATGATGAATTAACCGCATGGTTGTTTATTGTTTTATTTTATTAAATTAAAATCATTTTGTATTTTTTTCTTTTTAGTTAAATAAATTTAAATAAACAAAATCGTGATAAAAGCGTGACAATAAATTTTAACAAATTACATATTTTACTGAATTAGTAAAATGATCTACGCTGGTTTATACTACTTTCAAATACTTTTATCTAAGTTTTTTGTAACAGGGTACAAGTACAGTGAAAGCTAAAACAAAGTACAGTGCTTTCTACATTTATAACGTCAATTTGTTTTGTGGCATATCTTTTTAAAATATTTAAATATAATATTATATAATATTAAAAAAATATAAACAACTGCTAAATATTATTTTTGAATGTAACCGCTGTTAAACTGGATAAATAAAAAACAGTAAGGAATTCGAAATAATGGTATTGTGAATTGTTGCGAACTTATTTCGACGATTGGTGTCTAATGTGCACACTGTGTTATAAAGTTACATTCTAGCGCTAATAATTTTGATTTCAGTAACAAATACAGCCTAAATTAGACAAATTTTTATCCCCTCTTGATAACTTTGAGTTTTCAATAGGCAAATTTTTATCAAGAATAGGCAAGAATTTTATCATGACTAGGATTTGTTTAATGTAGTTTTAGTATTATTGCATCGTTAAAAGAAAATTGCAAGCGCTCGAACTCTAACAATTTTGTCTTGATAATTCTTGGCAAAAGACGCCATCTTGATTGTTGTTTGTACTTTTTACATAGTTTATTATGATATAATAACAGAGATAAAAAATTATTTGCAACTCAAACAAAAACTTGACGTTTGTCCTGATACAAATTTCTCTAATATGCCGTTTATACCAAAACAAAAACTATTTAGTTTTTGAAAAACTTAAATTTAAAAACCAAATTGTTTACATACCTTAAGGCTCAACATACATAGAATACTTTCGCTTCAACAGCAACTGACAGCTGTAGTAAAATACATGGAGTAATACGGAACGGAGACAAATCAGTACGTCAAACTTTAGCGTCGATTACTTCAAAGATGAAAATTTTTCAATTTTGAATTACTGAAGTACGTAAATACATTTTGTCAGTTAATGTATTAATATTTTATTATTATTTATTTATTTTTTTTAATTTAATTGTTAAATCTTTATATTTTATGATATAAAATTTTAATAACAAAACAATGCAAGGAATGGGTTAATAGTAGTAGTCTTCACGTAACATAATTAGAAGTATAATTAGAAAGTATACTCGTAAGAACAGCTTTTTTACAATTTTTTCATCGGTATACCTCGCGGTACTGTAAAATTGTTTTTTTTTTTTTATTCCTACGCAAATTTTTTGCGTGAGTATTTTATTCTTCCTCTCATTTATTCTCTCAATTTCTGTTCATATCATTTTGACGTTGTGAGCAGTAGTTTTACACTAACAAAAAACAATGAATTGTTGTTTTTGTAGATGTGCGAGTATTTCATAATTATGCTACGATAAAATATTTAACATTAACACTAACATCATGTTACTGATAAATATAGATCGTTCAATTTTATATTAATGTTAATTTTTTCGATGTTTAAACACGGCTGTTAAAGCAAATGTTAAAAGAACCATGTTTAAACATCGAAAAAATTAATATTAACATCAAATTGAACGATCTATATTTATCATTAATATTTTATCTTACGTGAAGACGACTAGTTATTAAATACATTTGTTGTATATTTTTAATATTAAAAACATTTAAATTTATATTTTAAAAATAATTTATGATTATTTATGTATCATAATAGTTATTTTAATAGTTTTTGATTTGTATGAAAAATAACCAAGGAATTTTATGCAGTTTTTAATCAAAAACAAATTGAAGCCAAAAACTACTAGTTTTCTTTGATATAAATGGACGGACATAAAATGTTAGGTTTTAATAACCCAGATATAATTATGTACAAATTAAAGAAATTAAAGAATAATTTATTCATAATGTTATGTATTGTTAATCACTTACTTTATATTAGAAAAAAATGAAAAAAAAATGTGATTTAAATTTTTTAAATCATGAATGTACCATCCAAGAAAAATCACAACAAAAAAAACATATAAACATTGGCAAAAACACATAAACTCACAGATAAATTTTTATCATCACTTTTAAATCCAATAAAAAAAAGTGCTAAAGATTTAAAATAAAATTTATGACGTGGCAAAAAATATTGAATGAAAAATGTGTAGTAAAAAAATGTTGCAGGAAAATTGTTGTAGTTTGTATTACTCATACAAATTTTCTTTAAGATAAAAACAAGCACACAAAAATATTTTCAGCAAAAACAAATAAATTTTCAAGTTTTTTTTTTAATATATTTTCACAATTTATGTTATTTTAGCGGTTGACAAGATTAAGTGCATTTTTTGGGAAAATTGACAAGAAAAATAGACAAATAGTCACAAAAAATTATTACTACTTAAGAAATATAAACAAGATTTGTTTAATTTAAACGAGTGTTCTTATGTTTTTTTTTTTTTTTAATTATTAATATTAAAACACCTGCTTTGATTTGGGCAACAAAACAATAATATAATTTGTTTATTGTAATAATATATGTTAGTATTACAATTATAGCAAATCATTCTTTTGAAATAAATATTAAATATATTTGTTTAAAATTTATTTTGCTTTGGTAGACAGCCAGACAACGGTTATGTCTATTATATTTGTATGAAATAAATGCCTTGATTCCTTTTTAACTACAAAATGAAATCTGTTTATTTCGTGGCCAAAAAGTGTTTTTGTTTCGTTTTCTTGTTACTAAAAATAATTATTAATATTATATAAAATTTACAACAATAAACATGATTGGGAAATAAATAAAATAAAAACATTTTTCAAAATACAAATAACAGTTTAAAATAAAAAGAAATATAAATTGAAAAAGCAATACGAAAGCAATTTACTAAAGAAGCAAATGTTTAAATGTGGCACATTTTTGGCTACACAGAAAAAAATAATACCGTTCTGAATTAAAAAAGAAAAATCGAAGTAAAACGAAATATAAAATATTCGCCTTAAAGTATGATTTCATATTTTCGCATTTATTAATCTACATTACAATGCTTAATATACATGTTTGTGTGTGTATTTATATATTAATTTTTCTTAAAAATAAATATCATCGATGATAATTGTCAAAATTACAAATGGAATAACAAACTTATATCTTTAAAAAAATCAGCTCAATTATGTGACACTTATATGTGACGAATTTCTTTAAAATATTTCTATATTTTAGAGAGTTATGATCATTAAACTTTTTTCCGGAAGGACATTTGTACGGGGGCTAGGTGAAATAATTGACCGTTCATAAACAATTTTAATAGGCTTTGTCCCTGGACTGTAAGGAAATTACACACCCTTACTATCTGCCTTACATACTTCTGTTTAAGAGATATTAGCAAAAAAGTATGGAATGAAGCCACACCCGTATGTGGTCGAATTAAATACGAAAATTGTTACTAATTGGCTTTAAGTTGTCACCACTTTGGTATCGAATTACATGTTTTCTATTTTATATATTAAGCATTTGTAAACGCACGTTATCTAAAATTCGATAGCATAATTTTCAATTGAACCACAACAGTAATGGGTTTTGAATCAAATTTTTTAGCTTAGTGTGTTTCTTGAATTTAGCCCATAAATATTTGAGTCAAATTTCGTACCCTTAAGTTGTCCCGTTCGTGCCATATAATGGATTGTCTCAGAATCTAACCAGGACCCAGAAAATATATACAACGATGTGGCCATTTTAATTAATTTTTGGAAAACGGTTTCCTTGAATGTAATCATAGGTTGATATAAAATTGTAAGAGATATTTTTTTATTATTTAATTTTTATTTTATTATATTTATAATGATTTAAGTTAAATTAAATTTCGGTTAAATTTAATTTTAGTCCAAATATTAACACCATTGCTTAAGAAATAATAACAATAACAAATATTTAAAAGCTAAAATTGAAAATTTCGTTTCGTAAAGCACCCCATAGACACATACTGCATAAGATCCTGCAATAAGTATGTGTTAGTAAAATTGAGAGAGCTTTTCTATACGTGTGTCACATACATAGAAAAGCTCTCTCAATTTTACCAATACATTCATATTGCATGAGCTT
>MINK01007885.1:142-18032 GCA_001735545.1 Phormia regina
TAACCGATAAACTTAAAACCTCGAATAATTATTTGTCAAATAAACCGAATAATCTGAACCCCCGATTAATTGGATACCCTAGTAAGGACATTTTTTGGGGGTATTGAAAAATATTTTTTAATAAAGTTATTTTGTAGAAAGTTTAAATAAAAATTCTAGTTAAAGTCTGACAACCGTATTAAAAAAAAAATAAAATAATGAATGCTTAATAAAGGTTTACTATTTTTCTCTTATGAAAATTAACATACAAAAAGTTAGTAGACTTTTATCAAACATACGTTACTTTTTTGTGAATACATATTTATACCAGGGAAGGAAAATAACTGTTATTTTAATTCAAATACATAATTGTGATCTTTATGGAACATACTTTCATAAAGCGAATCTACACTTTGCTTTGGGATTTTATAGACTAAAGCAAAAATTTTCATCGAGAGGATGTACATCTTGATCGCTTGGGTTTTTATAATTGTTTTCTATTTTAAAATCATCTCTGTGAGAATCCCTTTGAGAAAATAATACAATTTTTATGTTTTTAAAGAAGATTTTAATTTAGAAAAAAAAATAGTCATAATTTTTGCAATAAAATAAGATCGTTAGTTAACATTTGCCGAAAGTGTGCGACATCAAAATTTCGAGTACTTTTATTTCCAAAAAATGTTGTGGCCTAAAAAAGAAAATATTTAAAAGTATTTCAGTTGAAATATAGTGAAATTCATCCGCTTATTAGCTCATATTTTCATCATGATAAATATTTAGGTGGAATTATTTTTATACCATAAAATCAATGAATATACTTTTTTAACGCAGAGAATTACATATATATTAGATATGTTTTATCCGAAATATACTTTAAGTTAAAGATCTCAGGGAACAAAAATAATGTAATAAATTTTAATATTATTTTTTTAATTATTTTATGTTTACATAACATTTAATATTATTTTTAAAGTTGTACTTGGTCGTGATTCCATTGCAATGTTAAAAAGGGGTCTCGAAGCAAGATCTTGTGAGAACCCCTGATGTAAACAATTACAAAATAATATAAAAATTAAAATATTTAAGTAATTTTACTATTATTAATTAAAACAATTATTGATGAACAAAAATGATTATTATTGTTCGATTTATATTTAATAATAATTATAATAATAATTAACGAATATCCTTGCAATTTCATCATTTCAAGCCTCAAATGATATTAGGAACCTAATTAAACAAACAAACAAGTAAATAAAAAATTCACGAATTTAAAAAAAAAAATATGTAGTATTAATTATTATGGATTTAATTTTTCTGTAACTATTAAAAAATGATTTTTAAATAAAAATTAAATTATAATTATTATATATAAAACACAGAAAAAATTATTATCGTCTTTTTTTCAATTAACACAATTGTTTAAATTTTTATCAAAATTTAATGAATATATTCAAGTAGAAATAAAATAAAAATAACTTTTGGTACGATTTTATTTCCTAAAGACATTTTTAATTCATTCAATCATCTACTTGATTGATTGATTGATTTAATTAATTTATTAATTGGGAATTTTTTTCTGTTTTGTATTTTTTATAGTTTTTAGTAATTGATTTTTGATTGAATGAATTATTTTCATATATTTTTGTTAATTGGTGACTTTTTCTGTGAATATATTATTTTTCTCAATAACAATATATTAATTGAAAGCAAATTATTATTAAGAATTTCGATATAAAAATTGTAATAATTTATATCTTATTTTTGAATTAACTTACAAGTAAAGTTAAATAATTGTTTACGAGAAACTTTTACTACTAAATTGAAAAATTATTACTTTCTTATGAATCCAAATTTCAATTGAAATCTTATGAAATTTAACTTGGAATTTTTCAATAAAAAAAAACACATTAAAATTATCATCATACATATAACGAGAATCGTTGTCGTTGTAGTTGTCGAATTTGCATTCGTAGTCCTTATTGACACTCCTTCACTTTCTCATCACCTGATATTATAATTTATATGAGTATATTAAAATATGAAGTAAGAAATATAAAATTAATTATATTTTTATGATAAATTTAGTTCAGAATTCACTAATAGAAGAAAGAATCCAATGTGCCGATATCGTCAACCTTCTCTTATTAATATACTAACATTTCTTAGATGATCATCGAACGGATCTTTATTTTTCTTTTTATTTTGATTTTCATTTTCATTTTTCACAAAGTCTTGCATTCACTATTAAAAGTATGTTTACAAAATAATTTGGTAGCAAAAAAAATTCTCAAGAAAAAAATTTTATTTAATTTAACTAATTTTACTTAAGAAATTAAAGGTTAATATTTTAATTATAAAGGTAATTAAAAAAAATTCAATTACAATTTTTTAATTTTCAATCCCAATTATTTTTTTTTTTTTTTTCGTTACACACTTTACTTAGTTTTTATACTCCAGAAGCACTGAAACTATTTACAATTGTTGTTGATATTTGATTTTATTTGTTGTTGGTGTAAGTTTGTTGTTGTGTTGTCTTTAAGTTTTCTATATAGAGACCTCATGTAAATAAATATTAGCGGACATTGACACAGGTCATTCCATTAGATATTAAAAGGAAAAAAAAATAAAAAATAAAAAAAATAAATGCAACAACATTAACTAAAACTAAGCTGATGGTCATTATGATTATCATTGTTAAAGATCATCATTGTCGTCATAGTTATCATTATTAAAATGATCAACAACTGCAAGAGCACCGGTAACAAAACAAGACGACATTGGCATTGAACATTTGCAGTACCAAACATACATACATACATACATACATACATACATACATACATACATACATACATATGTATGTGTATATATACGTTGACAACACAGGCAAATAAATATCAGTAAACACAAAAAAAAAATTACAACAACATAATATGCTTTATATCCATATAAAATATAAAACAAAGGTAATATATAAATATGCTGCTTTTACACATATTTATATCAAAATCCATTTTCTTATTAAAGCTTCTTCTTCCCAAGCGTCATATTGTTGTTAAATTTGTTGTTTTCAAAAGGCGCGCAAATGCATGTTGTTATACGTATGTGACTGGCAATTTGGTTTTTTCTGTTTTGCTTTAGTTTTATTATTTTTTTTATTTGCTTCATTTGTTGGGTTACATTTTTAAACATACCCATGTTGTCATCATCTTTATACTGATCTACACATTTGATCACATAGTCATCATCATAATGTTAATGATGATGATCATCATTCATTCTTTTGAACGTCGTGAACCTCCACATAAATACAATATTTAACATTCACCACCAACAACTGCATTGCATTCACTATGCACAGTGGTACAAGATCGTTTTTTTCTGAATTATTCCATAACTTGTGAACCGTTAAAGATATTTAAATTTGTTTTCATGTTGATTTGGTGGAATACAGAGTCCTAGGTACTCACGGAAGTAGAGGCCAAATACTTTTTCAAAATTCATATAGTTTGTGGTTTAAAATTTCAAAAAAATTCTGAATTATATTATAGCAAGAATCACATAAATATGTCTATCCAATAAACATTTATCAATCGGATCTTGAAACTTGAAATGAAATCAATTCTTTTGGGGATTATTTTCCAATTCTTTCACTTCTAAGATACATTTCTTGTCCCGGACTACGGCCCTATCCATTTTTTCTCTTTTTTTTTCTCTTTTTTTAATAGAGAATGTTTCTATTAAAAAAAGAGAAAAAAATATATATATTTCCTCATACTGCGATTTCAGGTATTTTAGTACAAAAACGTGGGAGTTTTTTAATTCTCAAAAATGTGCTTAAATTTAAATTTTAAGTTTTTGAAGTCATGCTACTCTGATCATGTGCAATTTTAATTTGATATCTCCAACGGTTTACAAATTTATATTCCGAATTATGTTAAGATCTTTCAAAACCCTCTCACATTTATAGCCATAGTGCAACATTATCATCATTATTATTGTTATTATTGCTCTCGCTGTTTTTATTATTTAACTTATAGCTGCTGTTGTTGCCAACAGATGATCACATATACACTCACACACTCTTAAGTAAACAGCCAGTCTCTGGCATATATGAAATGTCTCTTTTTTCCATTGTTTTAGTTTTATTGGTAATTTGTGTGTGTGTTTACGTCCGTCTGTATATTTTGATCTTCAATCTCTTTTACAGGTGTTTGTCCTTATGATCAACAATTTAAAATAAGTTAAGTTCCAAGCCACTCACATACACTCCAACACACGAAACAGTCCCCATTATCAAGTAAGAAGTGCAAAAGAAGCAGCAGAAAAAATGAACAGACGTCAAGCATTTATCGTAATGCGTGCATTTTATAAACTACACACATGAGACTTTGTATATGACTGTAAATATATTTAGTATAGTATTTCGTTTACTTTTAAGCCAATAATAAATAAAAACAACAAAAACAACTACTGCTATTTTAGTATAAATTTTTATATATTTTTTTTTTTAATGTATATGTTTGCGTGCGTTTTGTATAATACATTTTTCCTGATCATCTTTCATTTGCACAAATAAACAGAGGAACGGACTGGCGGATCGACATTTAATAAAGTAGATAGTAGGAGGGGGTTAGAGGGGAGATGAAACGTTCATATTCAGAGAACAAAAAACAAAACAAAAAAAAAAAAAAAATAAGAAAAACTTATAACACCGGCTTAACTTTACGCATATAAATTAAAATACCAAATAAGAAATTAAATGATAGTTACTAAGGACTATTTTGTGAGCTACATTAATAGAAATATTATTTATAGGTCAATAGTTTCAGATTTCTAGTTTTTAAATTTGAATTTTATATAACAATTCTGAAATGTTTATTCTACAAACAATGAAAAAGTAAGAATATTAAGATTTCTACTACAAAATTTATTTAGATATGTTTGGTTTTTTACATCATTTTCCAATTGTCATTGTTGATATGGTATTTTATATATTTTATATAAGTTCATTTATTTACAATGTTGACACGATGTAAAAAAAAATTAAACAAATAGAAGATTTGTTTAATACTCTTTTTTTCAAATTATTCATCCATCGTGTAGGATGTAAACAATTAAGAATACAGACAAATTTAACATTCTACGAAAAATTTTAGAAAAATCATTTTATTTTTTTATTTTATTATATTTATTAATTATTTACATTACTGGCTTGGGGTAAGCAGTCAAAAAAGCTGCATTATAGGGATTTTCAATGTTAAATTTTCTAAATTTGTTTGCAAGATTTTCCGAAGGTGAACATCGTGAAAACAATCGTATAAATTATGAAATGGAATTATTTACGAAAAATATTTATAAAAAAAATAATTGTTTCCTTTATTTACTAATTATTTACGTTGTTGACATGGTGTAAATATCATTGAAATAGTAAATTTTTAACTTTAAAGAAATCTTATTTAGAAATTTATGTTTTTATTGTGTTTTTTATGTTTTACACTATTAACACAGTGAAAACAATTATATAATAAGATCAGATTTAAGTTTCCAAATATACAACTTCTTTAAATATATAATTTTTATAAAATTTTCAATTATTTGCATACTTGACATAGTGTAAATAATTATGTAAATTATAAAACAATCAAAATTATCAAAATGTTTATATTATACATTTTAAAATTGATAATAAACTTGAAAGTTTTTTAATGCAGCCTTTGCTATTATTTGTAAAAAATTCTATATTTTTCGAACTCAGGGCAAAATTTGTTAAAATTTTTTAGTTATCTAAATGGTCGTCATGTTGTAAAATTTTGCGTAAATAATATAAAAATATTTTGGCATTAAAGAATTTAAATGAAAAAAGTTAATTTTTAGGGAATATTTGATACGTTATAAACAATATAAATTATATAATTTTATATTTAAATTTAGCTTTTGCGTTTCCAATAATATTTTCCAATTTGTATACACTGTTAACAAAATATAAACTATTTGGAATCATTTACTATTAATATTTACTATTATGATGTTTAATGCAATATTCTTCACAATACAAAATTAAACAAAACCCTTTGATTTTTCAAGTTTTTAAAAATTTTACATTGATTACACAGTGTAAATAATCGCGTAAAGTATTAATTTAATACATAAGAATTTTTAAAATTTTTACGGGGTGTAAACAATTTTCCATGATTACCAATTACTCCAGAAATTCAATATTTTTTTTTTTACTTTTATATTTTCTTAATTAAGCAATTTTTCAATTGTTTACATAATTTACATTATGTAATATTTATGAAAAGTTTTAAAATTAACGTCATATTCAAAGTTTTAATGAAAATATATAAAAAAAACGGAATTTTCCAAAATTTGTACATGAATAGCGTTAGATAAATAATTAGAAACTTAATTTTTTTAGCAAATTTTATATGTCTCACGAAAAATATATTTTCAGAATTAAAAAAGAATAGTTCTAATAGCGCCTACAAAATTCGTCTCTGGCCCATTTGCTCAATACACCTACTTGTTGTTTATTATCAACATCTACTGTATGGAGACATATAGACACTGAAAACAATAACAACAACAACAACAACAAAAAATAATAATAACAAACGTAATGCGTACAACAAAGTCTTCTTAACTCAAAAAAGGGTATCATTAGTAATTTTTTTCTTTCGCTTATATTTTATAAGACAAAAAAGAAAAAAACTTAAGCGTCGCCTTATTTTTGATAAACTCCAATAATGGTGACCAAACGTATATAAACCAAACAATATCAACACAACAACACCAAAAAATCTCAAACAACAAAACCTTAAGTCTTCAGAACAGCGATTTTCTCATCATTTCAAACTTTAAAGATATACATATAAATGAAGTTAAATACAGAAACTCAAGAATATTATCTGCAACAACACCAAAGCTGCATCAACACCACCACCACCAACAACAACAACAACAACAACTGTGATCCATAAACATGGCAAATAAAACATCACACACAACCATTCCTTTCTAGAGCTATTGATGCACAGCCGTTGTTGTCGTTTTTTTTTTTTTTTTTACTAAATGAAAGCTGCATTAAAGACCAAAAATATCAACAGAAAAAAATAAGAAAAAGAAACCTTCCAAGTTGTAAAACAAAAAGGTCTTAAAAAATAAGTAAAGTAAAATAAAACCAACACACACACACACATGCACATAAATTAAAGGCTAAATAAAAATTATTTACGATCATTTTGTCAGCGCAACTTTTGAACATTTTATTATATTCATCGCCTTGGTTTTTTGTCTTCATTTATATTTTTATTTTTTAGTTTTCCTGTTTTCTTTTGCTTTTACTTTGTATTTATCGTTTTTTTTTTTTTTGGATTTTGAAGTCAAATTTTTTACTGAAGTTCATTTTTTTTTATTTTTTTGCAATAATTTTGTTTATAATTCAGGCTTATGTGTCGAGTTTATATCATTATTATTGGATCATTTATGTTTTAAATAACAAAAAGTTGAGTTGGCTGTGAAAATATCAATTTCTTTAAAGTATTTTTTAAAGACTTTTTATAAAACAACAAAGAATAGCCAAGAATGATGTTGTGAAATTTTTGTTTAAATTTAACGGTAATTTAATCCTAAATAATTGTGGCAAAAATATTATTAAAACATAAAAAAGAAAAATAACTTGTTCATACGAAAATAATATTTAGGACTTAAAATTATAGATAATTAGGCTCAAATACAAAATTAATTTTATTTCGTCTTCATAATTTTTAATTTTTATTGTACAGAAAAATTGTGTTTATTTAAACATTTTTCATTTTAAACTCTAACTGCCTTATTCATAATAAAATTTTCAAATTTATAAAAGCTTTATAGACAAAAATTCCATACAAATTTGATTAATAAAGTGTTTATAAATTATAAAAAATTTATTATTAATAAGGCAGGTTAAGGTTAAAGATCAATATTAAAAAAATAAAACATTTTTTTGTTTTTTTAAATAAATTTAAGCTATTCTAAAGAAAAATGACCCCAATCAGGATAAAATTTTGTTAGTTCTACAACTAATTCCAAAAAATATGCAAATAGCCTGTACTCATTCTACTTTTACGTTGCGAACAATGATTTTTCTTTGAAATTGTCACCTCAAGAACAAATTCTGTAGAAGTTTTCCATTCTATGGAATGGTTCTAGAACTAGTTCTTCAATCAATATTTTTTGAAATTTTTTTGCTAAAGTTTTTTAAACAGTTAAACGGTCAGTTAGTTTGTTCACTGGTGTGGAAATCATTCAGAAACAGTTATTAAGTTTCTAAAAACATTCATTAAAACCAATTCAGAATCCTAAGAAAATTCTACTCAACTAATGCCAAAATTGATTGTAAAAGCACTAGTTCTAAGGAAGTTTTTTTTAAGGAATCTGAAGTGGTTCTGATTACATCAGTTCTAAAACTAATCTGGGGCATATATTATTTACGCTTATATTAATATTGACAATTTATTATTATTATTTTTTTTCTTTTCTTTTTAAAATATAGTTTTAGGTTTAAGTTGTGTGTTTTGTAAAAAAAAAAAAATAAAAAAAAATTAAAAATGTAAATTTAAAATGCAAGACAATCTTGATCTCAGGCGCATTTGTTAGGAAAAAAAATTAACTATAAACATTATTCCAATTTTGGTTACAAATTCATTTTACCAAAGCCCAGCACTGTGGACCAAACGTAAAATGTTTGGTAATGGAAAAGAATATTTTTTAAACGATTTTTTTTTTTAATAAAATAATCACGTAGTAACCACATAACCTTTGACCTCTGATTTATTACGATTACAATTTTAAGCACCCCATAGACACGTACTGCATACAGTATGTACAAGTGAAATTGAGAAAGCTTTTCTGTATGTGTGTCATATATATAGAAAAGCTCTCTCAATTTTACTAACACATTCATATTGCATGAGCTTATGCAGTATGTGTTTGAAAAACAGTAAGAGAATAATTAGATTTTTAAATTTTTGCGACGAAAATTGCCACAAAATAACTTTTTCAAATAATTTTGTCTCCATTTGCATAAAATGGTTAAGTTTATTGACCAAAATCTTTTCTAAAAATGATTTTGTAGGTTTAATTTAGTTTACATTTAATAAAATAAATAAAATAAAATTAATGTCATTCGGCAAATTTTATCCCAATAGAATAATTAATTCATTACTAAATTAATATATAATTACGAATTACTTAATTAAATTAATACATTTTTTTTTTTATTGGAAAAATGTTTATGTATTTTATTTTTTACATTTATTAGTAATTGACATTATAATTTTGGTGATATATCATTGAATAAATAATTTTTACATTACATTTCTGTGTGTAAGAAATTTTCTTTAAAAAAAGAATAAAAATCTTTTATAAGTTTTGATGATATTATTTGTTTTGATAGAATCATAAAGAAAAGTTCGTGATCATTTTTGTTAAGGAAATTTTATTATTTTTAACGATAAACATAAAAAAATCAAATTTCTCTTCAATTTATAGTTATGTCATTTCTGTAAAATTTACTATTATGTATTTTTCTTTTAAAGATTTTTAGAATTAATCCTAATTTTACAACTTTAATAAATAAAAATCTTTAAAGCACGCAAACTCTTCTATTAAACATACACATTCAAATAAATGTAAATCTAACTCTGCAATAACAAAAACAAACAAGGATTTCATGATTTTCTCTATTTGTATGTGTAATTTGTTGGAATTTCCGCACCAAATCAAGCCTTAAGCCATCATCATCAACATCATCAGAACTAAACTCGAAATGCGTATAAATGCATTTGTTTTCTTTTTTCTTTGTTGTTTTTGTTTTATGACTGAAGTTGAGGGGGAAATACATAACTCTATG
The DNA here is from genome assembly GCA_001735545.1 of Phormia regina. NCBI lineage: Eukaryota > Metazoa > Arthropoda > Insecta > Diptera > Calliphoridae > Phormia > Phormia regina. The sequence goes on from MINK01007885.1 coordinate 10,020, forward strand.
TAGACATAAAAAAAAATCGTCTATGATTTATTTTATTTAAGTGAAAAAACCCACTAGTTAATGGTTCAACACCAACACCATCGGCAACAATCACTGCATCATCGTCCACTTTAAAACTGGGAAGAAAAAAATCTTTAAGAAAAAACAAATGAAACTGCAAAAAAAAAAAACAACAACAATCAATATAAATAACTAAACAACAACTTCTTAGGCTTTAAATGAAGGAATTAGTTAGTTGAGGGTATACACAAACCTATATGGGAAACTACTAAATCGAACTAGAATTAATTGATTATAATCAAACTGAAAAAAGGAATTAGGTCCCCAAACATGAATGACAAAATTTACTCAGTCCAAAGGTTATTTGCTCAAATCTATATAAACATTAATTCCAAAATACAAAGAGAAATTTTAACACATTTGATTAAATTTTTATCAAAATTTAATAAATATACTCACTCAAGTAAAAATAAAATAAAAAATAAATTTTGATATGATTTACCTATACACATTTTTAATTCATTCAATCATCTACTTGATTAATTTAATTAATTGATTAATTGGAAATATTTTTCTTATTTTTCATTCTTTACAATTTTTAGTAATGGATATAATCATTTTGATGAGGGCTGGAAATTTCAGCAAGTTTTTGATTGAATTAATTATTTCTTTAATCATTTTCATAGAATAACTATAGAATATAAGGATAATTATCTTAAGTCTTTCACTTTGACTTTCAGGAAATTATTGGACAAGTAATTCTTAAAAACTTTTTAATTTATGATAAATATTGCACTGAATCTTCATCTACGTATATTTCGTCAAAATTAAAATATTTATTTATTAATTGAAAATATGCCATTTTAGTAGACATCTCTCAATTTACTTTTGTAGGGTATGCAGGAGAACATAAACTGCAAATTATAAAACTAAAACTGGTAAATATTAAACAAAAAAAAATACTTTTGCTAAAAAATAAAAAAGTAAAACATACAAACTCACACATATGTTGCATAGAAATAATATTCAACCATGTACACATGTGACTTAAGCCAAGAGTAGCCAACCCAACAACTTGTGCTTTAATACAAATACGAATGATTCTGAAACCAGTAGATTAGTGGTATTTTCATTTTCTTTTATTATTGCTGTTGTTGTTTCATACCAAACCGACCAAAAGTTCGAAAAATAGAAGAACAAAATAATAATAATAAAAGAAATGAATACAACATTTTGCTATAGAGTAACCAAATCTTTAACTATTTTTTTTTTTTTTTTCAACACTTTCATACCTATGAGAAGTGTAACTTAAATATCGATCGATATACATATTTTTACTATGAAAATTATACGAGTATGAGAGTGTGTTTAGACGGATGATTTCTCTTAACTAAAACAACTAACAAATAAAAAATTTAAACAAAAGTTACATCCTCGTATTATAAATATATAAGCAGGGCTTTTGTGTTTAATTGTGAACTCATTGATTGTCCATTAAAAATACTAAAAGATAGTCGCATAATCTATAGAATGGACTATAAAATAGTCTATAGAATATACTATAAAATAGTTTATAAATTAGACTACGAAATATTCTATAAAATAGACTACGAAATATTCTATAAAATAAAAATAGTCCAGGAAATAGATTTTCTTTTATTTTATATACTATATGTGTATTATATTAGCCCTTAAAGGATTAATTTAGAAAATCAAAGGTCTAAATACTTTAAGCTCTTGTTATTTTACTGTTTTCTTGTCTAGTTCTACTACTAGAACGTTTGTTTTTGTCGAAGCTGTAGTTAAAATATATTTTTGTCTGATGCAGTTACTGCTGCTGTTGATGGTGGTGTTTTTGCTGTTATTGTTGTTCACAATGTTGAATTGGTTGGATAACTACAGATTTAGCTAAAGGACAAATCACTTTAAAAAGAACATTTTTTCTGGTCTTTGGTGTAACAGCGAGTTTGCTTTGGCATCGTATTTTAAGATGTTGTTGTGACTTTTGTTATTGTTGGTGTAGTTTTCCTTTAATTTTAAGTTTTTTTTTTTAAGTCTAAACTAAAGACTTCTTTATTCCTATATTTTATGTCTAACTTTTTTATTATATTTATTTCTTTTTTTTCAGAGAGAACTTCATAGTTTTTTTTCCTAGATTTTAAATCTTTTTTCTTTGGGTATTTTTTTATATTTTCGAGTTAGATAAATGCAAAGTATCGAATTCCAATAGTTGTATTGACCCCTTCTACTTTTACTGCCTCTAACATATATGTGTGTACAAATATTTATACATTCATATGTGTGTGTGTGTGTGTGTTTGGGATTTTGTTGTAGCCATTGCTGCTGTTGTCGCTTTTTTGCCATTGATGTGTATTTCTGATGTTGCTGTATACACTAGCATTTTATCTATCAACCGTTTATACTTTTTTTTAGCTCTTGTATACACGGTAACATGTAATGATTACTACTAAATCTTTGTTTCTTTTTTATGCTCTTTTAGTTTAAACTAAAACTGATGAAAACTCGATGAAGTATAAATCTAATTTCAAACTCTAACGCTCTTTTTTTTTGTAGTATTTACTTTTTTATAGTGTATAACAAGTGAGAATACATAGTTATTAGTGTTATTCTTGATTTTGTTGCATTAGTTTTTCTTTTATTCTTCAGAACTATAAAATTTGATGAGATTCTTTGTTCTGTTTGTTTTTTTTTATCTGTGTTAAAGTATATCACTTGATATTTAATTTTCTCTTCAGCTATGCTTCTCAAGATAGCTTAACCACTTTAAAGATTATTATAATTTTCTAATGGGAATAAGGATCAATTATTAATTTCATAATGAATTTATAATTATAAAAAAAAATATTTTTAATGTGATTTTGTGACTTGTTTTTTAGAATATTAAATGCAATATGAACTAATATGTAGAATACATTATTTACTAGTCTACAGAAAGTACTATCGCCTAGTCTACAAAAAAAAAAAAAAAGAAGAAAAAAGTCAAAACTTATTTAAAAACTATAAAATATTAAAAATGTATAAAAATAACAACAAAATATATGCAAAGTTGTTAATCAAAACTAACAACTTCCTGTTTTTAAAACCACAAAAATTTTGCTTATAACTTTTCGGTATAAAAATTCATTGATCCCGAATTCTAAAAATTTTTGTCAATATTTTTTTGGTACTTGCTAATTCTTTAAACTTCTTCTACTTACTCGTACCAAGAAAAATAAACAACAAAACTTATAAAAAAATTACTTTAAACTTGTTTTAATTAAAATTCCTTAAAACCAAACAAAAAATCACAATAATTTTATATTGAAAAGAAAAGCAAAAATACAAAAAAAGCTTTTTTTTTTTAACAAAAAACAAACATCATATATGATAATGGTTGGATAAAAACAAAAAATATATCAGTATTTACCAGATTTTGTTTTTATGGCATAAAATTGGTGCAAAAGATAAATAATAATAAAAAAAAAAACTTTACCAAAAAATCTCTCTCCATGTATATTTAAACGAGACTAAAGAAAAAAGTAACAAGGGTAGGGAGGGGTGAGGAGGGAACAAAACCTCACAACATTGATTCTTGTGTTTATTTTTTGTTTGCACTTCTGTACTCAACGTTCGTACCTTTCCATCAAAAAAGAAAAAAGTATTTTGTCGCAATTTAATTTTTTTTTTTCGTATGATATTTTTGGAGATAAAATAAAAGGCAACAAAAATTAAAACAAAAAAATAATAAATAATAAAACATACCATTGAAGTTAAGGAACATTATAGAAATTGTATGAAACTTACACATACAAATGCACAATATATTTATACACATGTAACTTTGTGCATATATTGATAATTTATGTAAGAGATCAGTCAAATTAATGTATTAGTTTCGTTTTTTTAATTAAAAAAAAAAATCAATGCTAAATAAAATAAATTGATATTAAACCAATGCAAAAGTTTCATATATAGAAATATATTACATTTATTATAAAAGGCTTTATAATAATAACAAAAACTTAAATACAAAAAAAATATATATATTTAAAATAAAGTCCGTCAATATGGTTTTATATACTCTTCACCACTGGTTTAAAGGTTCAATATGAATTTGTCATTCCGTTTGTAATATCCATAATTTCTGTAGGAAAATAAAAAAGTAAATCAGTTTTTAGAAAGCCTCAGTTATCGGATATATATGTTTTACATACCAAATTTTACATTTACCAACATTGTTCCAGTAATGACCAAGATATTGCCCAAAGATCGAAAAGGACTCTCCTCCTAAGCCCCTATTCATATATATTTTTTAACAAATCTTTTACAAATATTTTTTGCTTAATTTATTTATAAAAAGTAATCAAAATGCCTGCTTAGAGGTCAAAACAAATTTATGAATTTTAAAATTTGGAGTATTTAAAGAAGAGTTATAGGCAAAAATCTCAAAAAAAAAAAAAATATATTATAAAATATAGACACACAAATATTTATATAAAGCATTGAAATGACAATTACTGTTGTTGTTGGTATTAATTTATTATTATTATTTTTTTTTATAAAAAAAAAATCGTTTTAAATTATTTATTTTCTTTGTTTTGTAGCTGCTAATATTACCTGACTTTTTTCTCAGTGTTTTAAGTATGAATGTAAATGTACGTTTAATTTGTAAATCGATGCAGTTTTGAGTTACGATTGTTTTTTTAACATTTATTTAGTACATTTACAAATAATAGAGTGACCCTCTTAAACCATCACAGTTTTCATATTTATGGTCTTACAACATAAAAATTTTTAAATAGAAAAATCCAAATATTTTGTTTTCTTTGAAATAACTAAAAAATGTTAATTCCGTATAAAATATTTAATAATTTCTTGTTTTAGTTTTTCGACCATTTTGCGAGAATTTGAATACCTTCACATTATAGTGCGTAATAAACATTGTGTATATACAACATATATATGTACATTGTGTATATACAACATATATATGTACATTGTGTATATACAACATATATATGTACATTTTTATTGGCTGCCAAATTATTATTACATATATACGTTCATATTTACATATGTATGTGTAAGGTACAATTACATTGATATGTATAAATAATTATTAAAATTGGGAATATAAAATGTTGTGTACTTCATATAAAATGTTGTGTACTTCAATTTAATAAATAAAATTAATCAAAATAGTTATAACTCAATATAATATAAAAAGTAAAAAAAAGAAGAAAATGTTTTTGGAATTTTAAGATTTTTTCTTGAAAGAATTCTGATGTCCGTCCATCTGAACGTTTTTTGAAAATCCAATTCAAAATCGTACAAAACTTCTTTATGAAATGGATAATGTTGATTTTTAACTGAGTAAACTTAAAAAAAAAAAAAAAACTTATAATAAAATCAGATCCTTCTTTCAATTTAAAAATTTTACTCACAACAAAATCAAAATATTCTATAAAATTGTCTAATGATTAATAAAGCAACGCAAAAGTTCAAGCTCAAGTTAATTTCGAATATGGGGCCATATTTCTCAAAGATGCTTCCTTTTTAATGTTTACTTTAAAGGATTTTTTATTTAAAAAATCTTTTTTTTTTAATCTATCAAAATGTTTAACTTTAACGGTTAAAATCATTAAGCTAGTTTGTTACTAGCTTAATGATTTTAATTAGTTGCCACATTTTCAAAACCTCTTTTTGTTTTCTTCTAAATTTGTAAATCCTCCAAAGTTCGAAAACAAAAAATCAAATAAACCTCGTTAAATATTTGTGATCCTCAATTAGGAAGTGATATCATTCACGTGTCTTATTCTCATACTCATGCATGCATGCATGCAAACACTTTTAATTACTTTTTTTTTATAACATTTAAAATTGTGGTAGATTAACGTTGTTCATCTCTTTCACTCTCTTAAATGTATAAAAGTATAATGCGATCGGTATAAGCCAACAACATTAAAGTTTACATTCAGATAAGACAATTACGACAAAAACAACTGCAACAAAAAACATACAGGAGTGTATGAAAACAAGAAGAAAAATTGTATTAACACAAGTGATATTTTAAACAAATTTCATAATGAGACAAGTTAACACAAAAAGAAAAAAAATCCAAAGAAATCATTTTTTTGTCTTAGGGAAGTTTAAAAGCGGAAAATAAGTACAATTTTTGCTGATACTTTAAGTTGGTTTTTGTTGAAACAAGTGTTTTTTTTTTTTTCTTTTGAAATGGTACGTACCAGGTTTTGTTTGGTCATTTAAGAGGCAGATGATTTAAGGTAAAACTCTAGTAGCAGGTGCTGAACTTTTATTTTTGTTTTTTGAAGATTATTTAACAAATAAAATGTTATATAAAAAATATACCTCATATTCAATGTTTTAATTGTAATTTTAATAAAATTGGAATGTGGTTAAACCGATTTATATTATAACTAATTTATATGAATAATATAAAAATTTTGGACCATTTTTTTATATTTTATATTTTTTTAATTGTTAGAATTATAATGGTTTCACCCACAGCTGCATCATTCGAATAACACCAACAAAAACAACAACAACACTCAATGCTCACTCACCGCAAACATGTCGATTGGTTTAAATCGTGTAATTATATTAATAATTTATTTAATCCTTCATATTTTACTTTCAACACATTCAATGAAATGTATAAACTTTTCCGCATACAAATGCAATCACAAATATATACATATGTACATCTATGCAGAACCATGTAGTTCTTAACTCTTCAAAAATGAGATCATAACATTTATTAAAAGACTTTTAATAATTTAATACAATCAATGGTGATTTTTAAAGTTGGTCAAAATTTTAATTCGTTTATATCATAATAAAGAAAACAATTTTAGTTTTAGTAATTTTATAATTTCCCTATCAATTCTACAAACTACATGGTATTTTTAGTATCATAATTTATAATCATAATTAATTATAAATTCATACATTCATTCGTGTTAGAGAAAGACAAAAATTAATGCATTCAATTTATAATAAAAAAAATAAAAATACAAAAAAAATATGAAAACAAAGGATGAGAAGATGAAAAGGTGATCCTCCAACACCATCATCTATATTCATCGTTGAATTTATGAAAATGTCAATATAAAAAGTTAATAGTAATTAACACTAAACCCACAATTATGTCAACAGTCACTTAACCCAACACCATCTAGGAAATCTGGCAGTCAGCTAACTACATAGTTAACCAACCAGCAGAGCCGTTCATCCAAACGATATTAACAACAATAAGAGAAACACCATTAAGAGTAACAGCAATAACTATACAATTGCAACATGAGCAGCTAAAGGCAGACATTGAAAGAATAAAATAAATTTTATATAAAAAAGGGCATTTAGCGAAAAATCTATAAAATGATTTCTTTGCAACTTTTCTTTAAAACAAAGTGCATCGCAAATTTTGTTTAGAAAGAAAATTGATTTCAAATTTTTAGAATAAGAAAATTGATCTCACATATTCTTTAAAAGAAATTGATCACAAAATTTAAAAAAAAAAATTAAAATTGATTTAAAATTTCAAAAAAAAAAAATATATATATATATCTAAAATTCTATATAAAAAGAAAATCAATATTTAAAGAAAAAATTTATATCGAGAGAAAATTGATATCAAATTTTCTATTAAAAGAAAATTTATCGTAATTTTCTATAAATTCTTGAATAAGGTCATCAGAAAGCAATAATTATGTGGAACAAATCGTATCTATTCAATAGTTTATTTATTATTAAACTTTATTTGTTTTAAATCATATTAAGAGTCGATTCCTTAAATTCTCTGCTTAATATTTAATACAAAATCCAGCAGCGTATTGAAGTAGTTTGATACAAATAAACACTTTTAACGTAATTTATTCGTTACATATTCAAATGACAGTTCTCCTAGTAAGAGTAAGTAAACTTCTTAGCGGTAATATTTGCGAGGCCTCTACCGAGCAGGCCTCCTAGAAGGCCTTTTTTCAGATGCAGTTG
>MINK01007893.1:232-15867 GCA_001735545.1 Phormia regina
TCTTAACATTGAGTCTACATTAGAGAAATTTATATCAAGACAAACGTCAAATTTTTTATTGAGTTATCTCTGTCAATTATAGGGGAAAACGTATATCATAATAAACCATGTAAAAAGTACCTACAACAAGCAAGATGCCGTCTTTTACCAAGCATTATGAAGACAAAGTTGTCAGCGCTCGAGCTCTGACAATTTTCTTTTAACACTGCAATAATACTGATATATTTGGTCTACATTAGTGAAATCTTTATCACGACAATTTTTTGACGTTTGTCTTGATAAAAATTTGTCTAATGTAGACTACACGTAAAGGTAATTAAGATGTTATTCTGACAGTGAACAGCTGATAATTTTTACTAAACATATGGGTGTACAAATTTGAAGAAAAATATATTTATAAAAAAATCGCTAAATAGCTCAAAAACTTATTTTAAGAAAATGTGTTTTTTTTAATATTTTTTCCTGCTAAATTTATAATAAAATAAGTTTTACAATTTAAAAACATTTATGCTTACCAAAAAATGTCTTGAAGATATAGTTTTTATGCAAAAATATAAAATTTTATAAAATTGCAAAAATAAAAGTGCACTTTACCATTTCTTGAGTTATTTTCCACTGACATTCTTTAGAAAATTTACCTTAGAAGCTGTTACATTTATTGTTCCTTTAAAAATAAAATAATAGGTTAAAGTATTTTTAAGTATGAAATACAATAAACGGTTCGAATTCAATTTTCAAAATAGAATGAAATTTTATATTCTACTTATTCTTTAATTATAAATACATATACTTCTTATTTATTAAATAGCCCTTCAATAATTTACGATCAAATGAATAATGCATACGTTAAAGACTCAACAATAAAATACTCAAAATGTCATTAAAACGAAATGAAAAATTATAATTTAGTTATTAATATGTTAATCTTTTTAAATTTCTTGCATCGGAACATAATGAATAAGGTCGGCAGAAATTATTAAACGGTAGATTAATAAAATTTTTATATACGTTTTTTTTAATTAAATTTACTATGCGTTTTAATTTTTAAATTGTCTCTTGTTAAAAAGAGAAGAATTTTAAATGAAGAACATCATTTTGCTTAACAATTGATCGTGAAATAAATTATAATAAACTAATAAAATTTGCTAATAATTATGAAAAAAATCAAAAAATCGAATATAACCGAGAACGTTCAATCATTCGAAGCTTTTAATAGTATTTAAATTTTTGCAGTCGGATTCTAATATTGTAAAACTCTTTTATATTAAATACTACGCAAAAATGTAACTCTGTCTACGGAAAAGGAATAGCAAGAGGTGAATTTTACAAAACACATCGTTACATTCATCACATACCACAGAACAGAGATCCGTGCCGGCTGAGTCTAGCCGCAGGAGATTTAAATACAACTGCCGATTTTGGTCAAACTTTAAAAAAATTCAATGTAAGTTTTGCTATTTTCCTTTAAAAATAGAATCAATATAATTAACATCGGACAATTATTAATAAATATATTCAGGGGAATATATTAAAATTTAAAGGCCCTACTCATAACATGTTAAAACATCCTCATAACAACAATTAAAATTATTCTTAAATCAGTATCAAAATTATTTTAAAAATTTATATTTAAGAAGTTGTTAATATGTAATCAAAATAGTGTACTATGCAGTCTTGCCACTTCATGTGTAATTACACATATCCTACGTAATTTATATTTTAATGTGTAGCCCATATGTAATCAGTTTCATGTGTAATTTATGTTTAATTTCAAATCTCAGTAGCTTAGGCTGAGGAAGTCAATACAGATTTAGTGTTAATGAAATGCTCCTGTCATTTAATAGCATCGAAGGCTGTAGTTTATAAAATATTAATTCTCTGGTAATATTAGAACAATATGAGCTCTTAGGCGATTCAAAAGCTCTCATTAATTTAGAATGTTTGTTAGTAGATAAAACACTAAATTCCATACTTTATACTACAAGCTATTCGGCAATTTACACAATGCTTGAATGAGAAAACAAATGGCGAATATTATCGTTAAATATTTACTTTGAGCAAATTCTAAGGGAAAAAATATTTCTAATGTTAATTTTTTTTGTTGTATTTTATAATTTTGTAATTTTTTTTTTTTTTCAAATGTGTAATTTGCTCAAAGGATATGTGTAGTTACTAACTTTCTTGGTGGCAACACTGTCAGGTTTTACAATATTTTTGGACCGGAGGGAAGAATCGGTCGAAAACGTTATTATTTTAAAGACTTTCCAATGGTCAATACTTGTAGTGAATTTCATTAAAATGTTTATAAGTTACGAGAAGTTATTAAGAACACCTACCAGCCGGCTAACAGCCGATTTTTAGTCGCCGCCGACTATTGAAAAAAAGCCTCCGTATCAGTTATAATCGTCCGGCGCAGGTCTCTGCCACAGAACGAAAAGTAGAGACAAAAGATAATACAAGAAAAACGAGCGTCAAACCGAAACGAAACGATGATAGGAAAAATTTTACCTACTACACATTTTAATTAAAATTAAATAAAACTACAGCAAATTAAAAGAAAAAACTTGTGAAAAATTACCAACCTAAACGGATTGCATAAGAATTTTATAAAGAAAATAAATTTTGCTTAACTTCAATAAATTTAATGCTTTAAAAAGAAAAAAACTATAGTGACAAAGACCAAGCCAAAGGCAAGAAAAAACTATACTTAAATGTGTGTGTGAAAAAAGAAACCATTTTTAAAACAGCAAGAAAAAATAATTAAATTGGTATGCTGTCTTTTTAAAATAAAATCGTCTACGTTTCATAGAAAAAACTATAAGAAAAAATTACGAAATTAAAAACGTTTAAGATATTTTAGGGAAAAAGACCATTGAAAAAAGACTAAGTATTAAAAACAAAGAGAAATAAGCAAAAAAGAGGTGATAAATTTAAAGAGAAAAGAGTGTGAAATAAAAAATAGACATTTATATACAAAAAGTGTAATTGTTAAAATTAAATGTATGTACAATACATAGCCACAAAGTGCAAATAAATGTAACCAACAACCGTTTTCTATAAAAATAACCAGAAATATTACAAAGAACACAAATTCAATTTATTTGTTTCTTCTTTGCTTTTGCTCGTGAATGTATTCATATGCGAATCATACGAATGTATTAAATTTATATACAACAACAGAAGCAGCACCAGAAAAACATCAATTGTGTGGGGACTTTCTTTTTGTTTGTTTTTGTATATGAATGTGTTGTTTTCTTATTTTACAAAATCAATGTATGAGGAGAGTAGAGTAGTCAGGCCCATAAGAAAATGTCACATTTGCCTTTGGATGCACGCGCCATTTTGCATTATTTAAATGAATTGGGCTACAGAAATATATCAGCCATACAACTCAAAGAATTTTTAAAAGGTAAGAAGAATAATATACAAATTCTTACACGATTTTATTGATAAATAGAACAAAAATTACATGTTCATAATTTTTATAATTTTAACGGCAAAAGCATAAGTGTGAGAGTGAATGAGTTTTTGTGCATTGAATGTGAGAGGGAGTGAAAGAGAGAGCGATTATAATTGTGTTGATTGTAAACAAAAACAGTTTTGTTTTTATTTTTTGTTTATTTCTTTTTTTACTTTGTATTTTATAACCTCAATCATTATATATTTTGCACATTGTGTATTTATTTTAACTTAATTTAAAAATATTTTAACATCTCTTTATAAATGACTCCATATAAGTACATACATATGTATGTACATTGATACAAGTAGCTTTTTCCACAAAAATGTATGTGCACAGAAAAAAAGCTGAATATCTATAAAAACCTACTTTATTGTAGGTATTCTACAAAATGTACATGCTAGTGTGATGATGAACGAACGAAAAGAAATAAGCATTTTGTTAATATCTGTCTGTGTATATAGAAAAAATAAGCAAATGTTTTTAGCTATTGCCGCTGCAAGTATATGTAGTAAGGTTGAGCTAATGTTTGTCGTTTTTTTTTTGATTTTTTATATAAAGCCGGCTGTTGTGTGTTTATGTTTTAGTATATAGTCAAGGTATATTTACAATCACACCAACAAATATTAAAACTACAAGAACAACAGCAACAATAACAACAACTTGAACACACAGGCAGCAGCAATTTTGTTTTCAGGTCTGTCTGTTTGTGTGTGTATAGTCTGTCGGTTCGTTCATCTGTATGTCCGTCCATTCATCCGACCCTCTATACATACAATTATACCGTCTATCTAAGCAACGAAACGAACAGTCAACCAACCGTCCTCAAAATAAAGCAACTACATATTTTTTGCTTCGTTATTTATTTTTTATTGTGTACTTCCACAACCTTACAAACAAAAAAATAAAAATGAACAACAATTTTAAATGAAACACACATCGTTACTTCGTTATATTGTGTGGAGTTTTTTTAGTTCTTATTGCTCGTACTGGCGACGTCAACAATTTCATTTTTATTTTATTTTTTGTTAATTTTTTCTCTGTTTTATTTAAAATAAGTAGCAGACAAACGTATACGTGTATTTTCATGTTTTTTTTCTTTTAAATATTGTTGTAGAAGTATTTTTTACCTATTTATTCTCTTTTTCCTTTCATTTTTTGCAAATTTCATTTTGTCGTTTGTTTTTTAATGTTTTTCTTGACAGTGGTGTATTTTTATTTGATATTCAATGTTATTTTTATTTTTAAAAGATTTTATTATCAGTTTTATATATTACTTTATGCATTACTTTTTATCTTTTATGCTTTTCTTTATTCCGGTTTACTTAATTTCCTTTTTTATTTTATTTAGTGCGCCAGTTTCTTTAGTTTAAAAACAGTGTTGATAATTATTTCATTACAATTAGGTTAATGCAACTCTGCATGTGGTAAAATAACAATGTTACAAATAAAGCGATTTTTTGTTTGGATACTTGTAGGTAATTGAAATTATTGGTAATGGGTCTGACTTAATCACTTAATAAGTTCTTTATTCAAAACCGTTTTAATTGTTTAAACACTAACAGCCGTATTCACAAAAATAATGTATGCTTGATAAAGGTTTGCTATTTTTTTCTTATGGAAATTTACATACAAAAAGTTAGTAAACCTATATCAAACATACATTATTTTTTTGTGAATACAGGTGTAAATTATTTTCTGAAGAAATTTAATGAAGCAATATATTTTCCACTTGGAAACCATTTGAACTCCACAATACCTGTTAAGGTATTCTAATAGCAAAGTCTATTAATATCGGCGGAAAATCAAACAGCAAATTTATGTTTGATATTCCGCCGGTTGTCAGTATATTTTGCGCTGCCATCCATATATTTTATAAAAGTCGCCGCCGTTGAAAGTAAATGGCATAGGTCTCTGCCTCGTCCGGAAGAAATGTGTGTGGAAAAAAGTAAAAGAAAAAGCAGCGGCTAAATTAACACAGAAAATCGTAAAAAATAAGCACACGCAGGCAATATTAATAAAAGAAACCTAAATTATATTTTAGTTAAAGTAAATTTATAATATAATTTAATAAAAAATACAAACAAAACCTCCCTACCAAAGAGTACAAAGTCAAACACGTGAAGTGAAAGAAAAAGAAATTTTTGTACTTTTTTTATGAAAGTAAAAGGGGGTTGAGCAGTGGAGTGTAAAAGGGGGTGAAGGTAAAATAAAAAAGTGCAATTTTATGAGAAAATGGAAAAAAGTGCAAATTTTATTAAAAAAATAAACGAATTAATTTATTAAAAAATAATAAAATAACTAAAAGTTATTTCCTTTTTGTTATAGAATAAAAAATTTGCCCTCTTCATCATCTTATGCAAATCATTGAAAAGCAAATAAATTTTTCATCATAATAGAAAAAAGTGGATATAAAAAGAAATTGTTGATAGAGTAAGAGAGCAAGAGTGCGGTAGAGAGCAAGTTGTGATTAAAGGCATTAAGAAAAAAAATACAGTTTAATTTTTTGTTAATTTTGATAAAAACAAATAATAATAATAATAATAATGGCCTATAAAGAACGCATACTCTCGCCCCAACAATTAAAAAAATTGTCCGAACATAAATACTCATGTAGCAGTTCAAGTTTAATGGATCCTTGGCTACAACCCTGGTGGAATTGGTTGGTCTCCAAAACACCCTTATGGTTGGCTCCAAATCTTATAACCATAGTGGGTTTAATTGTTAACATAGTGACCACATTAATTTTAGTAGCGTAAGTATATTTTAATTTAAATTTAATTGTATGATTCGAATTTTTGCTGTTTGTTACAAATGTAACAATTTATTTTGTTTTTGTTTTGAGTTTCACTTGTTGACCCTGAAATTTTATTTTCTAGTTGTTTTTTATACGAGTATGAATGAGTGTGAATTTGGTTTTCGTTTTGATTTTTTTGTAACAGATTTAATAGTGCAGCATGCCGCTATTGTTTGTTGCTTTGCAGTCGTCATCATTGCCAGCAATTTCATCGTTATTAGATTTTGTAGAGCAATTGTTATTTATAATTTTAGAACAGGCATGGAAAATTAAGATCTTTTTATTTTGCTTTAATGGTTTTTTATTGAAGAGATTTAACTTTACCAATTATTAAAATCATATTGAATTTGTAATATAGTGCTTTCACTTTGTTCGAACTGTCTCTCAAGATATTATAAAAGCAATTTTTAAAATTTTAATTTTAAAATTTTCCATATATTATGTATTTACAGTTTTCCATCTTTGCATTTAAGAATAAGAAAATAAATGCTTAATTTCCTGTTGTAATATCTTTTTGAAATTTATTTGGAACATTTCTCAATCAATTTTAATTCACAAACATTTCAAGCAAAATTTAATGCATAAATATAAATATTTTGAAATTTAAACTAACCATTTTATTGCATTCAATATTGTATGAAAATTTTATAATTATAAATTAATTTTAAACTAGCGAAATATTTTAAATTGTTTTTAAAACGATTGTGTAAATGAATTTAATAAAATATGTATTGCAAAGAAATTTCTTTTTTAAATTTTATTATTTTTTAATTTTGATTTTTGTTAGCTTTAAGGGATGTTTCTTATAATATTTAAAAAATTACTTAATGTATAGATTTTTTTAATATTTATATATTAAACATTTGTTCGTGTGCTAAAAAAAATCTCATCCCCAAATTATTTATGGTTAGAACTTCAAATATTTCTAGCTAAAGAATAAGAGCTATGGTAGTTTAAAACAAACACTTTAATAAAATAAAACAACCCCATTTTAAAATATAAAATCAATATTTTATTTCTTATATATTAAAGTTTGTAGAGATTATTATTTGTTGGCAAATAATTTCCATTAAAGAATATATAAAATAATAAAAAATGACAAACTTTTAGCGCTTAATATAATAATTGAATATTTTAAATTTATTTGTACAGCCTATTCGTTCGTAATCATGCCCTTTTTTAACATTAGTTTACAAATAATTTATTTATACGATTTAATCTTAATTGAGGCTATTTTAAATTTTCTATTTTAAAGCAACTGCTGGTAAAACTTATATCATTTAATTAAAGCCTATTTTCTAATATTTCTCAACAATATTTAGATCTTTAGTTAAAAAGTTCAAATAGTTCGATGGTTAGCAAAATAATTTACAGATCCCCTACTCTATTTCGAAGTATTTTTAATCGCACAGGACTAATAATGATTTATTTAGATTATTTAACGAATTTCTATAAAGCTTATTTTGGATTACTTTAAAATTAGTTACTAATTCTCACACAAAATAAGTTTACTTTATTTTTAAATATAAGTTTAACCTTCCGGCAATTTCCAATGAAAATATAAAATAATTATAACATTTTTCTTAATAAGTTTATGAATTGTTCCAACCGTTTCTTTTTTAGTTTTCAAAATGAGGTCATTTTGGTTAAAAAGGTGTTAGTTTTCTTTCAAACATCATTATTGAACTTTGGTTTTTTATTTTGTATAATTTTTTTTAATATGTCTAAAGCTGTAATATATTTTAACAATTACTTAACAAAAACTAGATTTATTTCTTTACATATATGGTTAAGTAGGTCATTAAGCAAAAATTTCATAAAGTAAAATATATAAACTAAGTTTAAATATTAAATGTGGCTCAACTACTCAAAATTAAACAGTAGTTACAAGCTGAGTAATAATATTGTATTAAAATATTATTTTATAGCTAGTATTTTTAATAGATAAAATAACAATCAAATTAAATACTAGAATTCTTTAATTTGACTTTGACATCTGTTGCAAATTACTTGCAAACAGTTCGAAAAAACTACAATGAAAATCCAAATAAATAAAAGAAAAAAAAAAAAAAAAATAGCATTTAGAAGAAAAAAAATATAATTTCTCTTTAGTATAAATAAAAACTAAACCCACAAAATATTTTATCTTATTCATACAATTGTCTAGTATCTTTTGCAAACAAATTTGCTCCATTATTTTGTGTTTTCATATAATTTTAATAAAAAAAAACTGATAAATAATACTTTTTTACGCCATAATGATGAAATCACAGTATAGCTACTACTAACTAGTGGGGGGTTTGTAAAAATCTAATATTTATTTAGTTTCTATTGCTATTAATATTTAAACAAGTACATATTGTTGCAGTAAAATTTGATAAGATTGAAAATAAAAACTAACTATACTTTAAACCAAACAAAGTATAAAAGGCAGGCAATATCTAATACAATAATAAAAAATATATAAAAATTAAACTTATCTATCATATGTTATACTTTGATCTAATACAAAACAATAATAACAAATAGAAATTTGATTTGTTAGTAATAAAAGTCTAATATTTAAAACCATAAATAAAGTTGAATATTTATTTAAATAATTATTATACTATAATCATATTTAAAATGATATATTTGGCTTAAAAAAAATCATTTAAATAATTATATTTAAATTGTTTAATAAGTATAATAAACATGAACAAAAAATCTAACAATAAAAACAATTTTTTTTCTAATTTTATAGGTTTTTTAAAAATAATTTACATATTTTATTTATGTGTATAAAAAAACACATTTAAATGTGGCCAGTTTAGTGTCAAAGTTCAAAATTTCATTTTGTCTACGTAATAATAACCCACGTTTTCTTATTTAGTTTGTATGATAAATATGTAAACGTCATGGAAATAATCAAACACAAAAATTTCTTATCAGTTCCAATATTTTTTTCTTATTGCCTGACATCTAACAAGACAATATTAAATAGATTATTTGTATATATTTGTCATATATAAAAAAAACTATAAGAGGTAATCAAAGACAATTAAATGGCCTTGGAGATTAAATTATTTTAATTTAATTTAATTTTTTTTATAGTAGCAGTACAAATGTTCTTAATATAATCGAGGCATAACATCCAAACGCAGCTTTTTAAATAAAATCTGGGTTAAAATATTTCCGGAAAAATCGAATGACCAAGCGATTTTATAGTTGCACACACTTGCTTAATGCAGCCTTAAGTTATATTTTATATAAAAATATTTAAACATACAAATATAAAAAAACTTAAAAATATATTCTACAAAAAACTTTCACCCTTTTTATGTTGTTTTTTTTTTTTTCAAAGCAAATCTTAAAGTCTACCAATCTTCAATAGAATTATTGTTATAATTACTATAAATTTTATTTAATTTATATTTCATTTATTACACTCATCAACAAGGTATCAAATTATTTGAACTTTATTGATTATTTATTTGAAAATCTAAATTTATTACAAAACACACATAAAGCTAGAGTAAATTATTTAATTAAATTTTATAGGCCGCTTTTGTTCAATTTAATTAAAATCACTCAATTAAAGTAAAGATGAATTGACAAAAAACATGTGCTTAACACGTTTAATTTAGCAGAGAAAAAAAAATCTTTTTAAAAATAGGTGGTCGTCATTTTGTCTAGATTATTTGTATTTTTTTGTTTATAGGTATGATACAATTTAAAACAAAAAACACCTTTCTCATAATGAATTTATGCCAAATGATTCATTTAAAACAATTATTATTATTATTCGTTATTCATCTTAAGCCAAAGCAGCAGTCGCAGCTAGAGAAGAAAGGAAATATTTGAAATTTTAATTTATACAAGGTTTTTATAAAATAAATGTTTCTTTTTTTTATTCAAGTATGAATATTAGAGTAAACCAAATATAGCAAAAAAATTAACTAGATAAAAACAGACTATAGTCAAGAACAAAGAGAAGAATATATAATTACTAGTTTGTAGAACTATTTACTATAGTCGGAACTATGTACAGCTGTAGATTTTGTTCTGGATTAAAGTTAAAATAAATATTGCCCATGAAACATATGTTTATTAATTTATAGGTAGTTTTTAGCATTGACTATAGTCCGAACTATATTATAGTCTATAGGCTTGAATTAATCCAGACTGACTTTTTTCTAATCTTATCTATAGTCCAGTCCACAGTTTTCACTATAATTTAGTCAATAGTCTTGTTAATATTCTTTACTAGTTATTTAATTAAAATAACACCCATTTTTAGCATTTACTATAATTTTAATTTATTTTACTATGCGAATGGTTTTTTTTCGCTTTTGCAATTATTCTCTTTTTAGGGAAAATAAATTTCATTCAATATTTTGATTTAATAAAGAAAATTTTCTTTTTGTTATTTGGTTCTGTTCTTTTATTTTCTTTCATTTTTTCAGTTTACCATTGACTTTTACTTGCCCTTTTTTTCAAAATATTTATTGCATTCAAATGTTCTTTGATCTAGTTTTTTTTTTATTTTGTTTTTATTGTTAATTAAAACACAAGTAAAGTGAACAAATGAACAAAAATTTACGTTTTAATAGTAAATAAAATGTAAAATGTTTAAAAGACTTAAGCCAGGTGTATATTTTCCTATAACCACAAAAGGCATTTAATAGAGTTCATTGATTTATAATATAAAGTTACATACAAATAGACATTGGAATATGGCCCACATTATTACTGACGAATACATATATTATTATTATTAATATTCCATAAAAAGCTTTTAATTATAAATATATATATATTTTTTTTAAATATTTTCTATTTATTTTAGTTATAGCCCAGATGGCACTTCACCACCACCCCGATGGACATGTTTACTTTGTGCCTTTGGTTTGTTTGTATATCAAAGTTTAGATTCTATAGATGGTAAACAGGCGCGTCGTACAAATACTTCCTCACCATTAGGTGAACTATTTGATCATGGCTGCGATTCAATATCAACAGTATTCGTGGCACTTTCAGCATGCATATCTTGTCAATTAGGTCATTATCCAAATTGGTTATTCTTCCAGGTAAATTTAACATAATTAATAAACTCAGTTTATTTATAATAATAATGTTTTTTTTGTGTTTTTTTTTTATTTTCCAGTGCTTTTGTGCTATATCATTGTTTTATTGTGCCCATTGGCAAACTTATGTTTCGGGCACTTTAAAATTTGGCAAAATTGATGTAACCGAGGCTCAATTTACCATTATGGGTATACATATAATCTCATTTATATTTGGTCCAGAATTTTGGATGACTAAGGTAAGTTGAGCGATGTTTTATGATGAAATTTTTATTGATAAAAAAAATTTTAATTTTTTTATTTTTTTTTTTTTTTTAACTTTATTTTTCAATNNNTTTTTTTTTAATAAAAACTATTTCAGTTTATATCTTGGCTATTTGATTGAATAATTTTTAATTTCTTTTTAATTTAATTCGAAATTTTATATATTTTTTTTAACAAAAAATAATATTTCCAGGAGATTATTAAATTTTATTTAAAAGAAAAAAAATTATAATTTAAAATTAATTTTATTTATTGCGCTACAAAATCAAATTCCCCTTAAACAGAAAAGAAAAAATAATATTTAATTTAATTTTTGTTGTGTTTTCATAATAATATTTATAACATTTCTTACTTATCTATTAAAAAAAAACATATGTTTTCATATCAACACCCTCCTATAACTCCTCCCCCATTTAGATATTTGGTAATTTAGAATTATGGTCTTCCTTAAGCCTAATGACAATAGTTTGTGGTATTTGGTCATTGTCACATATATTCTCTGTTGTTTTGGCTGGAGGTGTTGGCAAGAATGGTTCGACAGTTGCCGTAAGTTTCCCCCAAAAAAAAAAAAAAAACAAACAAAAACATTTGCCAACCTATTTATTACAAACACTTTGATTTACTTACATTCTTTTGGCTAATTGTTTATTTCTTAGCAAACAATCAAACAAAACTAAACAATTAAAAAAAACTATATTTAGAATTTTCCTTTTATCCTTTTTTTATTATTCTAAAAACTCTGTAAGCTATTACTTTCCCTAAAAACAAACTCCTTTTACCTTAAACAAATTTGTTTTATAATATTTTTAAATGATTAAAAAAACAAATTAAATATTAAATTGGTTAATGGCCCTTAATTTGTTATTTACACCTCCTCCCTGAAATGATATATAAATATATTTTTTTAATAATTTTGTAGTTTTTGTTTTTTAAATTTGATAAATTGTTATTAACTTTTATATTTTTTTTTATTAATTTTACTAATCTAAAATATATTTTAGTCTTTTTCAAAATCCTTAGAGTAAGCCTGGCATAGAGACTGATAACTAGAGATAAAAGTTTATTTAAAAATTAGGAAAACAAAAGAAAAAAATTTATAGAGTAATTAGTATGAATTAATGACTAAATGTAACACAGACTTTTTTTGAGCCTAAAATATAATTTAATTTTGCGCCTTTAAAATTCAAATTTCAGATTTTTTGAGAAACTTAGAATTTTTGAAAAAATTTTACGAAGTTTTGATGAAATTTAAAATTTTTAGTGAAATTTCAAGTTTTTAGAGAAATTTCATATTATTGGTAAAAATTTTAATTTTTAGTGATATTACGATTTTTTTTTCGAAATTTGTAATTTTTGGTAAAATTTCGAATTTTTAGTAATATTTTGAATTTTTAATTATATTTCGAATTTTTAGAAAATATCAAGTTATGGTGAAGTGTCGAATTTTTTTGGTGAATTTTTCGTTTTTTTTGGTAAAATTTTGATTGGATTAAAAAAAAAAAAATACTTTTTAAATTAATGGATACGAAAAGTTATGTTTTACATTTTGTCATTTTATTAGGAAATATCTAATGAAACTTTTTATTTCCAGTTATCAAATTCTCTATTTCAATTTAAAAGCAAATTTTAGGATCTTCGATTTAGTCATATAAATTATATTTATTTACACTTATTATTACCAATTACCTTAGACAACTTAATAAAACATAAATAACAAAGGGATTAAATCATTTTCAATGAAACAAAATTGTGGTAAGGATGTTGTTTATTGGCTCTACATAATCTTCGTATACATTGCAACATCCTGGTGTCATTAAAATCAAAATTAAATATTTATATATATTCTTATATTATTTATTTATATATATTTTTTACCTGGAATTATTATATTAAAGTTATTAATAGAAATCTCCCCCCAACCCAACCGCAAACAACACCATTATTTAATTTTCTAATTTATTTTTTTCCCCATTTAGCTACCAATTGTTGGCTTTAATAAAAATTATATTATTTTATTGGGTATAACCATCTGTTATATATATAATTTTACAAATTTTTGCAAAATCTTCCTACATGGCGGCAGTGGCAAAAATGGTTCCTCAGTTGCTGTAAGCATTCATTATTTTTTTCAAAATCAACATTAAAAAAAAAATTCAAAATTTTGCAAAAAATTACCAAAAAGTAGAACAGAGCTTTAAAGAAATAACCAACAAAATAAACTTAAACTAACATAAAATTAATAATTTTAATTCTTTCCTCAACCCAACAACCAACCACCACCTCTGTTTAGTAGTTTAACATTTAAATGGTTTCCATTACATTTGTTTTTTTGTTTTGGTTGCTTTACAATTGGGTTTTCTTTTGATTGAGATTGAACTGTAATCATACAATTTTGATAACCACTTTTTTTTTATTTTTCGCTCCCCCCCTCCATTCATTTTTAACAGGGTTTAGGCCATTGCTGCTTAATAAGGGCTTTATATGACAAAGAAATATGTTTGAAAGTAATGCTTCTTAATAAATTTTTGATGTCAAACTAAAGATGATTTTAATAACATTCTAAATTTAAAATTGCTTTAAACTTGAATTATTATAAATATCTTTATGTATTTCATCAAAATTTTGTAAAATATTAACTATTTACTGGATCTTACACTAACTACTAAAAGATATAAATATTTTGTTGTCCAGTGTATTTTCAAACATATTTTTTTTTTGTCTAATAAAGCCTATTTTTTTTACAAAAATTGGTATAATAGCTTTTTAATAAAGACCCTTTAACACATACATATAAAAAACATTTTATATTAAGTTCAAACATTTTACATGTATTTTTTTGTTTTTTTTTTATATCATTTAATAATTATCTTTATGGTTTAAATTTTACTTTATTTTTTTTTTTTAACAAAAATTGGTATAATAGCTTTTTAATAACGTCCCATTGATATACATATTAAAAAAACATTTACATTTAATATAAACATCTTACAATAACTTATGGTTTTTAATAATATTTAATAATTTTATTTATGGTTTAAAATTTAAAAAAAATATATATTTTTAGGTTAAAACAAAGAATTTTATTTAATGATTATTATACCCTTCACTTCAGGTGTAAGATACATATAAGGCACACTAAACAGATATAATCGTCGCGGCAATAAATACAACAAACCAACTATTTGTCTCTCTTTTGTGTATTAGGAATGTCAAAAACAACTGATTAAAATATATTGCAAGATATACAATATTATTTTTTTGCTTCTTCATGTAAACAACATAACATAAAGAAACTTTGACAGATCTCCGACACCAAAACAAAATTAGGAGGGCCGACGATTATACCTGTTCAGTGTACCCTGGGTACATATGTATAGGTTTGTCAATTCGTTAGTTATTTCCACAATTTCAGAGAGCAAAAAAGTTAATATTTTCTGAATTTTGGAAAGAAACAATGACGGTAGAACCCTGTCCGTCCGTGTATCGGTTGAAATGGCGTTTATCAGTACAATATATATAATATATATATCAAACGATCGGCAATCCTTTACGGAATTTTGCTATTGATCGGTTCATAAATCCCAAGATATGCATAAGAAATAAATGGGTGTTTAAAATCTGTTTTAGGGTTTCTAAAGCATCTGTTTATACTAGGCACTTACATAAATACAGTGTTTGACAATACAAGGAAACTTTTCCTAATTTTTTATAAATGGAACAAAATTCAAAATAAATTTAAAAAAATTTTTAATTTTTTGGAGTACATAATTTGTATATACTTTTATTTACTTAAATAAACAAAAATTAAGAACATAAGTCCTTAAATTCTAACAATACAAAACAAAATTAAAATAAAATTAAGCATAAATATGGTACTGACAAAACAATGGAAATTTAGGTATTATCATAACAAATATAGTCTGAAGTTTTGAATAAGTCAGTATTTTGTTTGGTATCCTTTGTTTATAAGTACTGCTTCACAATGTCGATGCATTGAACCAATTAATGAGTCAATAGTCTCTTTTGAAATATTTTGTCATTCCCTTAT
>MINK01007899.1:0-10156 GCA_001735545.1 Phormia regina
AAGAAAATACCGATTACTTTTGACAAATTACTTGTACATAGTGGCAACGACATTTTTTTGTTTACATTTATGTTTAATGAAGTTGCCATATTTTGCAGAAAATATGGCAACTTCAAATACATAAACCTCACTATAAAATTTAAAGGTAGAATGATCTTCCCTTTAGTTTATCGGCCACTTTTAGTTTAAAGTTAACTTATAATAACCAAATGTTTCTTATGTGTCCGATAATATCATACCTTTAGCTATTGGCAAGTTGTAATAATGGGCCTTAATGTCTTGTGCTTAATAAAACTGCCAATAAAACATAATTTCACTATTCATGACTTTCTTCTCACTAAATAGATATCAAAAAAGGATCATTTATTGGACTTATCCGATATTGCGTTATTTCTGGATCTCACGTCTAGATTCTTACTTATCTGAATATTGTTTTTTTACTGGTACATTTTATTGCTCAAAATGTGACATTTAAAGATTAAAATTTTGTAAATTTTTGAAATCGTCACAATATTATTTCCTTTGAATACTGCAATGATAATAAGGCTATTTACATGATAATATATTTATAACAATGAAATGATTATGACACAGAAAATCCGAAAAGTTATATTAAAAATACTGATTTATTAAACTTGAATTTGAATAATTTTCTAACACAAATGGGTGATAGATCTATTAAACCCTATATATACATTAAGTCTCTAAATAACTATTTTAGTACATAAAATTTTATAAATAATCATATTTATATGTCTTTCAAATAATCAATTCGGTTAATCGAATAATCTGGCATTAATCGGTTATTAACCGATAAAGTTAAAACCTCGAATAATTATTTGTCAAATAAACCGAATAATCTGAAAACCCGATTAATTGGATTCTTTATGCTGGATGTATTTGAATTAACTTTCACATGGGTAATCCTGAGGTGTATGGCAATTGATTTGAGGGACGTGCGGTGGACCTCCCTTAGATAGATAGCACTTATAACTCTCTATAAAAAATATGCTTACTCTTTTACTTTTAGAGGTATTTGGCTCGAAGTAAACATTTTGATCGATTTTTGGATATGTTTTTTTTTTGTATTTTTATTTTAACATGGAGGCCCCAATTTGAGTCCTAAAATATTTTTAAAATATTCTTTGGATTCCGTACGATATTAAACAGTTTTCGTGCAAGGATCATATATACCTATGTGGTTTAGATAAAAAGTTATATATATTTTTTGAATTAGAAAATTGGAAAAATTTTTGATTTTTTTTAAAGGTGTTAACATTTTTTCACTTTAAAATGCATTATTTTACACAATTTTTTTCATGTTTCTAAATGAATGCTTAATATAAATGCATGTAAAACAGATCCCGGGGCAGTTGGGTTAACAGTCTCCCCGCTAGCCCTATCAAAATTTCGTTCATTTTAATTTTTGTGTTTTAGGTTTTTTTTTGTGTTTTTAGGTTTCCATATGTTGGCTAAACACACAAAAAATTTTGAATAAGCCACGCCTCTTATAACGATAGGTTGACCATTTTATTGAAAAAAGTAAATTTTTGGAGCTTACCCCGAACAGGGGTTTTGGGTATTTCGGAGTAAAAAAAGGGGAAACTATTTATACATTTCTATTAAGAACCGTTTTTTATATTATACTAAAATGATACTTTTATGAATATAGAATTTATATAAATTCAAATATTATTATTAATATTTTTGTTTTAAATTCTGGCTGAAAATAAGTCCTTTATTTGAGGGTTTCGATTTTTTTACTTTTTTTAAGGGAACCATAAAAAAATTTGGTACCGCAAGAAAGATCTTTGAAATGTGCATTAAATGACATAACAAACATTTGAACCAGGTCCATATAAGTCCTAAGTTTTGCAATTTTTCACAAAAAAGTTTTAAAGTTCGAAAAATTGAACCAAAATCATATAATATAATCCTTTAATAATTATTACATTTTTAAATTTTCATTCTTGTTTAAATTTTATTAGAATTTCTCAAAACATAATTTCAATCATATACAAATGTTTGCATATAGAAAGAATTTGTGTAAATTTAGCATCAAAATATGCATATTTTTCTAAACTTTTAAATGATATATAATACTTTATACTTCTATTAATATACAACGGAATAAATTAAGTTTAAGCAAAATACCCACAAATTTTATGCAAATTGGGATATTTGTTTACCATTATGCCTGTTAAGTAACATACAGAGAGAGATTTTGTTTTTGTGATTTACAATAACAAATTACTCTCTGTTTGTAAACAAAGTAAACAAAAACCCTTCTAAGCATAATTTTTGTGGGTATTTCGTTTAAATTTGAATTATTCTGTTGTTCCTTAAAAAAAATTATGAAGTATTATATATCAATAAAAAGCTTAGAAAAATACGGATATGGTGATGATAAATGCATACAAATCATTTCTATATAAAAAAATTTGTATGCGATTGAAATTATGTTATGAAAAATTCTTATAAAATTCAAACAAGTTTGAAAATTTAAAAAAAAAATCCGCTGCGGTATGACTGCCTGAATATTATATTGTATTATTTTTCCCTATTGTTTTTAATATTTATGTGTAAAAAGTTAAATTTTCTAATTTTCCGTTAAACAATTGCAAAATTTTGGACTTATTTGGTGCAGGTGCTAAATTTTTGTTGTCATTAAATGTGCGTCCCAAAATACTTTCTTGCGATTTCAAATTTTTATATGGTTCCCTTGGCAGAAATATGAAAAAATCTGAAAACCTGAAAAAGGACCTATTTTCATTTGGATAGAGCTCACGAAAGGATAATGTACGGACCAAAATTTTGAGAAACGTTGTTTTAGAATGAAATCAATTTTCATTTAAGCTGGGAACATTGACACTTTTCATTATCGAGCCTCTCTAATATACAAATACAATAATTGGGTTTTCTTTTGACATGAGCTTCTGTTTGTTTGTGATGAAATCTTTAGCTTTTGATAGGCTTAGTGATATTTAGTTATTAATTATTAAATATTCTTTAGAAAAATATGTTTGAAATCATAAAGTTAAATTTGAATTAAATTTAATTTTATTAGGCTGTAAATAGATTTTAATAACTTAAATATTTTGTGGAAAGTAGCTTTAACAAATAAATGGGAGATTGCTTGAATTTAATAAAAATAAAAGTGTTTCATTGTTTTATTAAAAAGAAACAGTCATGTTCTAGGTCGGGTTTCACACACAGCAATTTTTCTTGCCATAATTCTGACTTTGTAGACGAGACAGGTAAAGAGAATGTAAAAGTTTAGTATTCTCTTCTCCTCTCTCTCCCATAAACTCAGAATTGCTGCAAGAAAAATTGCTGTGTGTGAACCCGGGCTAATTTTAAAAGCACCATATCATAAAGCATAGATTTAAAATCTTTTTTTAATAAATATTAAAATTCCTAAATGTTTTCTCTAATATTTTCCATTCGCTACATTTAAAATTAAAATTACTTTTTAATTCTTTTTATTTTCACAGCATTGGCCTGATCCTACAATATTTCGACCAGAACGTTTTGCTCCCGATAAATTACCTCACATAAATCCCATGACATATTTACCATTTGGAGCTGGACCACATGGTTGCATAGGTAGTCGCTTAGGCTTGTTGCAAGTTAAGCTGGGCCTAGTCCATATACTTAAATTGTGTAAGGTGCAAAAGTGCGAAAAAACTCCCAAAGAAATCAAATTTGATGCCAAATCTTTTATGCTGCAGGCAAAGGGAGGAATTTATTTAAAGTTTATTAAAGAACAAAATGGCTGAGGATTTTCATTATTGTTTTGAAATGAAATAATTAAGGCTGTGTTTTTTTTCTTGTTTTGTATAATATAGTTTATTGTTATTTTTTCTTATTTTATAATTCTAAAACTTAAAAACTAATAGGAATTTTATCAGGTATAAAGTTTTAATAAAGTAGACTTATTAAAAAGTACTTATATTAAAGGATCTCTAACTAGGTTAAGATATATGCCATCAGCCGATTGAATAATTAAGGCATAAGGACTTAATTTCATTTCTGGAGAAGTCTTTTCACAGGGTGTTACATAATGGTTACGCAAAAAGTTGAACAAACCAACTTTAGTTTGAATCATACCAAAACGTTCACCAATGCAGTTGTGGGGACCAACACCGAAAGGCATGTAGGCACCCAAATTGTTGTACAATTTATTTTCAGCGTTGAAACGATCAGGTTCGAATTTATCGGGCTCAGGGAAGTACTGTAAAATAAATAAATTAATAAATTTTTGTATTTAAATTGAATTTAATTTTATTATACTTACTCTTGGATCCCTTTGCAAAGCATTAGCAGCAATATAGACTGGCATACCGGGAGGAATGGTGAAATCAACATGAGGCTGTAGCGAATAGCCCTTTTCAGCAGTACATTCTCTATCCAAGAAAGGTAGTGGTGGATACAAACGCAATACCTCCAAAATCACATTATTCAAATATTTCAATTCGTTCAATTGTTCATAAGACAATTCACCATTTTCACTATTGTGTAAAGCTTCACGAATTTCATCTCTGACACGTTGTTGAACATCTTGATGTTTAGCCAATTCATAGAGGGTGAAGGACATGGTAGCCGAAGAGGTTTCAAAACCAGCCGAAAAGAAGATAGCAGCCTGGGCAATGACCGAATCAAGTTCATTGGCAAAATGTGTCTTATCGGTTTCAGCTTCTTTACGGAATTTAACCAAAATATCAATAAGATCATTACGTTTCAAACCAGATTTGGCACGTTCATCCATAACATATTTAATAGTTTTACGCAAAAAGACTGTGGTTTCGGGAGAGAAGAATTTGAACTTCATTAACTTGACCAATTTGGGCAAGAAGAACATGCAAGAGAATTCAATGGAACGACGCTTGTTGAAATCGAAAATACGTTTGCCATTAACACGGAAATCACCATCAGGATTTACTAAACTGTTGGCATGAACACCATAAGCTACGGTGGCAATAACATCGGTGGTATAGAGAGCATTAATGTCTTTGACTTCATGAACATTATTGTTGGGGGTTTTTTCAGTCAATTTGCAAAGGTATTTGTCCAATTCACGGCCAATCTAAAAAGTATTTGAAAAAAATAAAATAAAGATTAATATGAGATTATTAAAGGCGAGACTTTAAAATGATTGTGGAAAATTATTAATATAAATATTTGATTGACAGTGTTATATTCGTGAGAATATTTAGTATCATTTAATAGCTTATTGCAAAAAATAAAAGAAAAAATGTTGAGTCACGCTTACTTTTCAAAATAAGCGATAAGAAAGAATTAAATCTTTAAGAATTATTTTGTTGGTGTAAAACTTTTTGCAAATAAAAATATGCTTAATCATTAAAATTTGCAATTTTGTATTCTTTTATTTTTTCATAAGAAATGCTTAATCATTATAAATTGCAATTAAAAAATTTTGAATTCATCGTAACACTGTTGTTTACATATTTTAACCTATTAACCCCACCTTCTTGTTTTAGGTAGCGGTAAAATTTAAAAACAATTCAATTTGTTTTGTTTCCATTTTACGCCCTCTAGTGTTGTGTAGCTAATAAAACTAACACACTATGTTTGTTTGTGTTTTCCCAACTACAGCCAACTTCACTATGCAGTGTAGAAAAGGCGCGTGGTTTGACGTTTGATATTGTTGAAAAATCTCATGTTGTTATACTCATTTTGAGTATTTCGTATTAAAACGCTATTCTATTTGAAAAATTCAAACGAAAATCATAAAGAAAACACTGGTCTAGCATTAAGCCAGATGTCCTCAACGTTGTTTAAGTGAGTGTTTCATAATTAGACAAAAAATTTTACTAAAAACAAAGCGCTTTATAACAAATATAAGCTTTTTTATAAACATTCCCAAAAGCATAAACTCAATATAAACTCTGTGTGTGTGTTTTATTTTTAATAATTGATAATTAATCGCTTATAAACTTAAACATGTCTAGTGCCGCCACAAAAAAAGTCTACATCCAAGTTGAATCGGCGGCTGAACAACAAGAAAATCTTAAAAATCAACGTAAAACTTTGAAAGTTTTACAAGGTGTAGCCACCGATAAGGAAAATCTAACCGGTCGTCCACAATTAGACAAACTGAGTCGCCTTAAAGCAGCCGTTGTCAATGAGACTACACTCTCAACGAATAGCAGCGAATATGCGAAACGTAAAAAGATAGAGACCAAAGCAGCCGAAACACAAACAAGTCCCGACTCGAAATCTTCCTCGAATAATAAAAAGATTACAGCTGAAGATTTGTGTAGTGAGGAAAAGCCTGGTGAACATTATTGGGAACGTTTGGCTGAAAAAAGACGTGAAGCTTTGGAACAATCTTTAGAGGAAAATCAACGTTTATATGAACGTATTGAGGGCTTGGAAGAAGAATTAAATACATCACGTCAACAGCTAGAAGAAGCAAAGCATTTGGTATCCGTGTTAACAGAAATGCTTAATGAAAATGAAGCTGAAGAAGAGTTAGGAGAAGGAGGAGAAGGTACAGAAAACGAGGGTGAAGGTGTAGCAGCTTTAGCAGCAGCTGATAGTGATTCTAATTCAGAAGAATCTGATGATTCTAATACTTCTACACCCAAGGCTGATAAACAAACTCAAAATTAATGTTAATCTTAAGTTTTTTTCTTGCTCATTAGTTTTAGTTTTTTATAATAAACAAATCTTTAATGTAAAGATTAGGCTTTCATTCCTTTTTAAATAGCTTGATCTTGTATTCGTTTTTTAAACTACAAATTCCTTAATAGTTAAATTATGATGAATTGATTTTGAATGAAGATTTTCTATGGAAATTTGACAAAATAATTGACTTTTTCTTTCTTAAAAAAATAGATTTTCTTTTAATTTATTAAGTAGAGTTAAAATTTTTATAAACAGATTTTTTAATTAATCTATATTGTTAAACTGCCTAAGAATTATTTGTAGTTTTTCCGAGTTATTTTTTATAAAATGTTAAATATAATTTTTTTTCTCAACCCAAAATATATATTATAGTTTTTAATTTCATTTAATACTAATAAATATTATAAATGATTTAAATTTTATATTAATTAATTTTTAAATTATAAAAATTTGGACTTTTTATTTAAAAATTTGAGGGATTTAAAAAAAGTTGTCTCAAGTTTTTGACATAAAAATTTAAATGGAAATGTTTATTTTCTCACGCTTTTTGTTATTTTAAAGTGTTGATGTAGGGACGCTGAATTTTGAGAAAGCGAAATTGAAATAAATAGACATGTGTACATATGCTTTGATATCTTTTTAGAATCTGAGCTTTGAACACTTTCAAAATTATATTTTTAATATCTGCTAATTTATTTATTCTTATCTCAAACCTTTCAAGAATTCAAAAATGTCTATATAATTTAACAGCTGCTTGATTTCTTTTTTTAACTTTAACACCTTTTTGTTGAATATTCTGAAATCTGCTCATATTTAATAGCGGAATTTTTTCAATCTAAACATAATTTTATGGCGTTTTTTATATTTTTCTTAAATTAAAAACAATTTGTTTATTATGTCTATTAAACTAAACAGTTTAATTTAAGAAATTTCTATTTTCAAATTTTCTATAAAATTCTCACGCTCAAAATTTTATAATTGAAAAAAAAAAGATTATTTTACAACTGCTTGATTATTTTTATCTCTTATAGAGTCCAAATTTTAATAATAACAAATCACGGAATTTTTATTTAATAAAACAAAATATGTATGACGTAGAAATTTGCAAATTTTAAAATTTTTGTTTATTCTGACCAAAAAATTGGTTGAAAATAATCTGATTATTAAAATAAAATTTGTTTATTATTTTTGTTTACAACAACAACTATTTATAATTATTAAAAAAAAATTGCCGGGCTTGTGTTTTAATAATTCTTATCAATTGTTTAAAGAATTTTAAAAATATTGATGTTAATACTTTGTTTATTATTGAAAGAATTAAAGGTGATAATTATTTAACTAATTTGCCAAACAAAATGATTTATATTTCTATAAAATTTTATCGAAAAATATAAATTTGTCCACAGTGTTTAGTAAACATAGCCCTAATTCTAAAGCTTTAATCCAAAGAACATTTTCAAATATTAATCTTTTCACTAATTCGTGTTTGTTTATTATGATTGAAACCCTTTTTTGTTTTTCCACACGCGAATTATTCTTTTTCTATATTAAAAAATAAAAGATAATACTACACTTACCTCTTCAACCAATGGGAACATTTGCTTAATTTTACCACTAGCAAATACTGGAGTCAATTTTGAACGAATATTTTTCCATTTAGGATTCTTGGCAAAGAACAAAGTATTGGCACCTACTGCATCCGAATGAGGATCCGAATAAGAATAACGATTGGAGAATTGATTGAAATCTTTAATTAAAACATTTTTCACCAATTCCAAATCACGTATCAATAAGCAGGGCTTATTAAAGACATGTAAACCGACAACAGGATTATCTTTAGGTTTGCCACCAACAACACCATGTTCATCGTATAAGTTTTGGAAATGAGCACATGGATCAGTTTTCCACAAGACAAGATCCTTAAAGTTGCCGAAAATGGGATGTGCCTTAATATAAGGAATCTTATTACGTTGCCAATAGTTGTAATGATATTTAAGCCACAATGTTATTAAGCCAACAACGGTGGCAATTAAAATTAAAATTTCCGTTAAAAACATTTTGTATACAAATATTTTATTTCAATAATAATTCTTTAATAAAATATTATTCCTTTGGAATTGTTTTACTATTGAACTTTCTCTGAAGACTAATGATTTGTTTCCCACATTCATCACATTATATACTCGCAAAAATGTTTTTACTTTCTACTTTACTTTCTTAATAGAAATGTTTAATTTCAATTCTTATCATTAAAATATGTATTTAATTTAATATTAACTAACTGTGTGTGTTTTTTTTTATTTTTTATTTTGAATTTGATTTTGAAAACACTCTCTCATTGTATGGTTTTGAAAAAAAGTACTAAGTGTTCATTATTAAACAAAATTATTAAAAAAAAAATTTGTTAGCATCATAGTGACTAGGGGAAAATTTTTTATTACACTCATAATTGTCTCGAGACCCATCTAGTATTCTGTGGGAATAATTTGTTCGACATGATGACTATTGATAATTTATTTTCTTTGCGTAAAATACTAATATATATTATAAATCTGGTTTCAGGAGGCTTTAAGATAACTAATCCAATTTATAATTATCATAAATCTAAATATATACCTATGTATATATAAAAACTTGTATACAGGTGATTTGTTAATAGTATTAAATGAATCTGACACGATTTCTTTATAAGAAGACAGGTAAAGTTTTTATTTGCTTAAAATGCTATTATCTTTCAATCAATCATCCGTGAAAATGTTTTCATTTTATTAAGATTAAGTTTTATGAATATTAAATATTGCTGAATCATTACTTTGTCTATAATCAGAGGAGACATTGATATGTTTTGTTTATTTATTTTTGTAAGAAGGAAATCCAATTATTGTAGTAAATATAAGGAAGTAAAACTTAGTTTTAAAAAAAATAATAAGAATAACAAAAAATTGGAAAATAATTTTATGTTATGTTACGAATACTCAGTTTCCTATCGGCGATTGTAAATCACGGATCTATAATATTTTGTCCAAAAAAGTTTAAAGATTTGTCTCAATATGGGTATCAAAAAATTCGTAATTTTATGGCGGTTATAAAAAAATATTTAAAAAAATTGTGCACAAAATGTTGTTCTTTAACCGTCATACGAAAAAAAGATTTTTATTTTTAAATTTCACAATTTTGTGTATGAATTCGCACAAAAAACGAAATTATTTATATATAACGAAAATTTTTGACATATGTTATAATTTTATATTTATAAATTTACTAATATATCTTTAAAAATACCAAAAACTAATTAGAAAAAAAATTAAAGGTTTTTTATATAAAACAAAAAATAGCTTTATTATTTTTTGGGACATTTACAGGGCAATTCTCGACAGAGTGATAACCGAATTTATTGTGATAGTAAAACATATTGTGACCAAAAGTAAAATTTTTCTGTTCTGGCTTTGAAAAAAATATTTTTTGTATATATTTTTCGTAATAGTTGTCACAATTATAAAAACAA
>MINK01007919.1:626-13070 GCA_001735545.1 Phormia regina
CTTTCTAAGTCGATTTATCTCTGCCCATTTTTAATAATTAGAATTATTTTTCAAATATCAATATGTATGTATGTATGTATGTATGTATGTATGTATGTATGTATGTATGTATGTATGTATGTATGTATGTATGTATTAGTCCTAACAGAAAAGATTTACACTTATGGTGGTGGAGGGTATAATTAAACAACAAATGTAGATATATACATACATATATACATACATACATACATACATACATACATACATACATACATACATACATACATACATACATACATACATACATACATACATACATACATACATACATACATACATACATACATACATACATACATTTCTTCCTTCTCATTTACGATTTCTTTTGTTTTAACAAACGATTTGCAATTCGTTGCATTGGCAATTCCACTAAAATCAACATTAAAAATGCTGACATTATGGATAAAACTATAACGGTAAAAAAATCGGCACCCGAACCAACTTCGGTAAAGTTGGTGGGTTCGTTGCGTAAACCAAACATGGCCACAACAATAACGGGAGCCAACATATAAATGCTGAAACAAAATTTATTTAAAAACAAAAATGGTCGCGAACTCAACATAACATTGAGACAGCCACCGCGACCACAAGCACACATGATGATGATGCCACCAATGCAAAGTGCGAAAAGCAATTTACCCATAGACATAATTGACGCCACCACCCAAGAGGGTGTTGAACGCCAATAGCTCATAAAATTCGTTGTTACATAGAGAACAATGCAAAAAAGCCAAAATGTTTTACGACCAAATGTGCCAACATGTTCATGTTGTTGATGATGTTGATGTTGATGATGCTGCTGCTGCTGCAAATGATAAGTATCTGTTATTACATTGGCATGTTGCTCAGTTTGATGATGTTCTTCTGTTGCTTTTTGTAGAGTTTGTTGTTGATGCTTTTGACGTTGTTGCAGTATGTGCATTAACCAACCCATTGTTGCACCACCCAAATACGGTGGTATGCGCACCCAGGGCTTGACATATAACTGATTGAGTGTACTGTAGATGACATCGATTCTGTCAAAGTAAAATGTTGAAGGAATAAATGAAAATGTTGGTTAGAAAGGTTTCCCCAAATTTATGGTTTATATATGTTTGTATGTGTGTGTTTATAAGTTTGTTTGGTTATGGTAATATGATGGTGTGAATATTGGTCAATTTTATGTATGTTTATGTTTAAAAGGGTGCACAGTGGTTTCAAAATGCTTTGATTTGGAAATAATAATGTAATTTGTATATAATAAAATTTCACATGTTAGGTGTTGAGATAATTTCGAGTTGATTTGGAGAAGTACAGACCCCTAGTGTAGTGAGTGGCCCTCCAAATTTGGACACCTTGAGTAAGAAATTTTTCAAAAATATTAATTTATCATATGGCAAGAAAATATGTATAGATAGTCCTGGTAAATATCTACAAAAATATCCTTACATGTGTTGAATTTTTTTAGGAAATATTCAGATCGAATTAATTTTTTACATCATTTTTTTTAGCTCTTTTTCTTTGTTTATTTTTTAACTTGACAGACTTATTATTTCCCCTAATTTTTTTAAAATATTTAACAAACAACTTTTACCAAAAAGGTGGCAATATTTTGCATTTATATATTTAGATTTTTGTTCTAGATTGTAAATATATAAGTCTTAATGCAAAGGCGTGCAAAATAAATCCGGAGATGTTGGGGCAAAGGTCTAGCCCCAAGCCCTCTTCAAAATTGGTCAATAAAAACTATTTTTTTTAAGATATTTTCTTATGGACGCTTCTAGAAAAATTATCAATTTTGAAAGCAGTCAAGTTTTGAAAGATATTTTTCTCAGATTGAAATTTTGGACCTGTTGCGAATGTTTATGTTTAAATTGAAATAAAATTTAAAATTGACTTCTTTCATTTAAATCGTCATTGTTTCGTTATAAATGATATCCGTCAGAAAATGCTTAATCCAACTGAGAACCAGCGAACACAAACACACTTACTAATTAACAGTTGAGAGCCAATTTATAACATGCTCGTTAAGTGCGCAATTAGATACTCGTGAGATATAGCAATAATTTTCTGAGTGGTTAACGTTGTAGTCTATAAAACAACATACGTTAGATGAGCAGAGTTAGATGGGTTCGATTCGGGGAAAAATTATAAAATAAAATTAAAACAAAAATTTAATAAGAATAATAATAAAAAATGTTTAAAAAGTGCCGAATTTTTATCAAATTTTGTTATATTAATCGGCACTAAACCTGTCCTATAGTACCAGACTGTGACCTATCCTGCAACCTGCCGCAAAGGGCTAATTAGCCATCTCCAATGACAACCCCATGTAAAGTTCTTCTCCGGAAATGGAACCGGTTACTAGCCCTGAGAACCTGTCACGTGATTAGTTATTTATTTATTTAATTCAATATCCAATGAAAAAACAATTTCTCACAGAACGCATATTATTCTAATGCTATTAACAATAAAATATCTGATAATCAAATAATATTATTATTTAATAAGTTTAATTTAATGAAGTTGGATTTAATTAAAAATTAATATATGGATAAAACATGTTGAATTGATTACACGTACATACGTCGCAATGGATCAAAGTTCGCATAATTGGTTCGAAAATATTTGATTTTTAAAGGAATAAAAGTTCTATTTAAACGAATTGGGACTGTAAATTGTAGGGATTCCGAATTAATTAAACGATTTACTAAATTAATTACAAATGATATATATTAATTTTTTTATCCTACTTTCAAGAGAAGGGAGATCAATTAGCTGTAATCGACTTTTATATGATGATAAATTAATATTAGGACTCCATGGAAGATAATGCAGACAAAATAAGAGAAACTGTTTTTGAACTGATTCTATTTTCTTAACATGAACTTCGTACTGAGGATATCTGATCACGGAAGCATACAGCAGGATTGGTCTTACAAAAGATGAAAATAAATGCTTGAAAACGTAGAGATCATTAAATTCTTTTCCCCAGCGCTTGAGGAAACCTAGAACTCCTTTTGCCTTATTAATAATTTGTAAAACATGAGAAATAAAGGACAGTTTACAATCAAGCAGTACACCCAGATCAAGGAATTCGTTGACTGATTCAAGTTCATATTCATTTATTTTGTATCTACAGAATAGTGGACTTCTTCTTCATGAGTTTGCATTTTCTTAAATCAGTTCAGATGCATTAAATTTATAATGCACCAGTCATAAAGGTTGTCTAGATCTGATTGGAGTAAGGAGCATTGATAGGAATCAGTAAAGCTATGGAACAGTTTTACATCATTAGCGCACATTAATATTCTGAAATTCTTAATGCAGAATGGTAAAATATTTATAAATATTAGGAATAATAATAGGCCGTGATGATTACTTTGCGGAACACCGGATAAAACGGAAATGTTTTTGGATTTACATTCTCGAAATAATACATATTGTTATCTTTTTAAAGATATCTAGATATCCATTTATAGAAAACAGGAGAAAATCCAAGTTTATTCAATTTAAACAATAGTAGATATTGTGTCTGTCTGTAAGCCGGAATCAAATGCTGTTATTACTCAAGTTGTGAAGTCCAAAAGGTTTGTAGTATTGGAACATCCTTTTCTGAATCCATACTGAAATGGGGAAAGGTAACAAACGACTTGATTCGAAGGGATTTCAGTAATTAGCTTTTCGAAAAGTTTTAGAATAACATAACTCTATTTAGCAATATCTCTATAGTCGAAGATGTTGGATCTGCTTTCGGATTTAAGGAAAGGTATAATATAGGATTCTCTCCAAATTGCAGGAAAATAACCATTTACTATTGATATATTGAGAAAATCGGTTATTGGAGATAAAAAAAGAATTTAAACACTTTATAAGAACGAAACTTGGAACGCTATCAGGTCCACATTTAATAGAATATTTAAGATTCTGTGTGGCTATTCAACTTTTGATAAGTGTATGATAATGACTTATCAACATTGAACAATTTATTAGGGGACGCATTTACCTTAAATAATTACAATACAATAATTACCTTATTGTAACATCGAATGTTTTCGAAATTGTATACGGATGTCAATATTGAATATTTCTTATAATCTATGGATAAACCTGACTTTTTGAATTTTCTATATAATTGGTTTTTCAAATTTTTCAAGCTAATTGAGTTCCATTGTATTCCACGGTGGTTTATGTGCAGTTTTTTTCTCGTCATTGGAATGGATTTCTTAAAACATTCAAATAAGCCATAATACAATTTTTTCGGGGACATATTTTATTATAAGGAATGTATTCAAACCAATTTTCAGAAAAAAAGTGGGTCAGCTAAAATCGAAAACCATTTCGTGATTTACACTGGATCGTACTAATAGTTTCGTTTCGGCGTCAATGCTTATATGTGATAATATTTTATTGAAATAATTTTAGGCTGATCTTAGCTTTTCAATTTGAGAATTTAACAAAGAAATTAAAAAAATTATTCAAAATTGACAAAGTTTGGATAGAGTCTGGGACAAGAACTATTCTCCAAGATCCTCTGGATTTACTTCACACACAGCGTTTAAATTTATTTAGGAAACCTTAAAAAAATTATATAGAACAAAAATATATTTTATAAAATTGCCACCACCTCTTTGGAAAAATGCAAAATAATAATTAATAATAATAATTTTGTTAAGTTTCTTTTTCAGATTTATATTACTTTTTAGCGCATTGATATATTTATATTATAGCAGCATATTATTTTAAATATTTAAAATTTGTTGGCAATATTAAGTCAACCAAGTTAAAAAAGTAAGACAAATATTTCACATCAAATATCTCCATAACCAACAATATCTCCATGAGTCCACTCTCTAAATATTTTTCTGAAAACTTGATTTTTTAAAATAAAAGGATAATTAAATGACTATTCGTCCTTTTATCCCTAAATAGTTAATGTTAAAATTTAATAAAAAAAACAAGTTTCGATTGTATGGCATTAGCCATTATGGGGGAATTAGAGCTTTTTTACGTCTAACAATACGCTTTGTTACCTTCTGGGGTCTATTGGAATGTTTTTTTTTTAGCATTTCCCTCAACGTCTTATTAATATATAAATAAATGAACTGTAGTAATAAGCCTTTCCAAGAAATGATTGTAATTCTTCAACGGATGATAGTTTAGATTCATTTTTACCGCTTTAATGTGAGAATAAGATTTGTGTATTCCCTTCGAATCCATCTTGTGACCCAAGAATTCAATGGAGGGGGCTGGTTTATTTAGTCGTAAACCATGTTGTTTGAGTCTATCCAATGTATTCATTCTGAAGTGCAATTATAAGATTTTCAAAATCTGTTTGTTGCGTGTCCCATATGTCATCGAAGAAGCTACAAACAAACGTTGTTTAAGTCTAGTAAAACGTGTATCATACGGAGTTGCCAAATTGCAGGGATGTTTGCGGCGCCGTATACAGCTCTCGTTGGTCTTATCAGGGCGTGTGTTGCAATATTTAGAGTAAGGGGGCATGTGCGAATTCCTCATCAATAGTAAGATGTGAGTGAATAGGCATTGGTTATGTCTAAATGACCAAAAAGTTTTGAATCAAACATTTTATTCAATAATATTTGGAATAGGGTATTCGTCAATTTTCATCCGGGGATTTAGAGTTGGTTCATAATTACCAGTAATACGAATGTTATCATTTTTCTTTGCAACCACGTGAGTTGGAGATTCCCACTCAAAAAAATCCACTTTTATATAGAATCCCGATGCAATTTTCGCATCAATTTCGGCAGCATATAACTCCTTCAATGCAAAGAGAATTTCCCTGGCTTTAGCGAAATTCATCTGGCTTAAGGTGGAATTTAGCAGGTGAACCTTCTAATTTACTGGTTCTATCACAAAACAGCTCTTGATATTGAGATAACACCTTTTTCTAATTTTGAGTATCTGCTTCTAAGTTCCCTATAGCCTGGAAAATAAGTATCCATAATTAGTAAACTCAAAGGCCAGTAGAACTTGGATCCTTGGATAAAATTAGCCTGAATTTGGATAACTCATTTACGTAGTCAATGGACTCACAGTAGTTCCTCCATGAGACCTCTTTGCTCTCTTGGTGTCTGCCTTACACCTATTGAAAGTTTCCCTCACAATATCTGTTCCAATCTTCACACTTACGTGTTAATTTTACCCTATTGAACAGCTTCCAAACGGTTGACCTTTGGTTCCTAAATTCCTTGGTCTACCATTTAGACTGTTCCCCCTATCCCGGAAATATTACCAGACAAGTTAGTTCATAACTGCACCTAACTTTGCCTCTGTGAAATCCTCTACTAAATTCTCAACTCCCTCTAATGACAATGGCCATCCTGGAGCGGCGTTTGGTTCACTATTCATAATGGCGCTAAAGGGGTTCCAATCGGTTCTCTCTTGGAGTTCCTATATGGTTCTTATTTTAACCCCGCGAAATTAAAAACTGAAGGATATCCTGTTATATCTACCCTCTAATTCAAGACATAATAGCTCCTACAGTTTGTCAGTGTTATTATCTATAACTGCCTCTCCATCCTTAGTTCTGAAGATGAAAGTAAGAGAACATATTTTAAGACGACAATTTTATTTGTCGGTATGATGGTGAAAGGGTGTAAAAAATACTCCGATTTCGTTTTTATTTATTTAATTAAAAATTAAAACACCATTTTATTTTTTTTAAATATATTACTTTTTATTTGTAGGCAGTTTTAAAGAACATATTTTTTTTATAATGACATTTATATAATGAATATGTTTTGAATAATCATCGTTACTTTTTTTGTTGTTTAATTCTGCTTGTTTTTAATTTCATTTTTTGTTTGTTTATTTTTTCATTAATATTATCATTATTTCATTCTGTTTGTTTGTTTGTTTTTTAATTATCTATATAATTTTTGTTTGTTTTCGGTTAAAGAGTTTTTAATGCAAATTTGCATTTTTACCATTTCATTGCAAAAAAGTATTTTTTTTTTTATTAATTATTTTTGTATTCATTTTTATTTTTAATTATTGTTAATCTTAGAACTAAATAAATAATAACTATAAAAAAGAAAAATATATATATATTTTTGTTTTGTTATCAATAAGTATATAATTAATATATTTATTATATGTACTAATAATGTGTATATTATTTTTATTATTAATTTCTTCATATTTTAGTTATCTTTTTAATATCATAGATCACTGAATTATTTTATTGGAAAAAAAGGAAAACAATATAATTAATTATTGGTTTAAAAAAAAATGTTTTTTTTTCTTAGTTTTATTTGAAAGAATTTTTAATATTGAAAATGTTTTTTTTTCTTTTTTGTTTTTGTTTACTATTAAATTTTTTTATTTAAATATTATTTTTATTTCTTTTTTAATTTGTGGTTTTTTAATGTATTGTATGTATATATGTTGTAAGTATTATTATTATTTATGTATGTATTTATTTGCACCGCTTGTTGAATATAATGAGTAGTTTTTTTGTTTTTTTTTTAATAAACCCCAGAAAAAAATATAAAAAATTATTTTTAAAAATTAATTGAAAAAAATGATCTTTATCGATACCAATAATGAATGCCCGATTGATTGAAGTTTATAAAAAAATTATTATTGAATATGTTTAAATTTTATTAATATATTTTTTTCTTCTTTTTTGTTTATTATTTTTTATATTTTTTTTATTTTAGAAAATTGCTTATTTGTTTTGCATTAAATTGTAAAAACGATGAGGTAAAAATTATTTATTATTTTATTTTTCATTGAAAACATAACAAAGTATTTTCAATAATTAATAACAATAAAAAGTATTTAATAATTTTGGTTTTGGTTTTATTTGTTTTTCTTGTTATTTTTATTTTGTTTTTTATAAATTATTTTTTATAATAAAATTTACATAAATTCTTTTAAACTTTTATTTTTATTTTTCAATTTGTTTGTTGTATATTCACTATATATGTATTGTATATATATGAGTAATTTTATTTATATGTATATTTGCCCCATTCATAATTTCATTTTTTTGTATCATTATATGTATTGTTGTTGTATTAGTTAGTTATACGTCATTCACTAATTTCTTTTACCGTGATATAAAAATATCTATTTTTGCAAATACTTAGTATGAATAGGACAATTTTGAATTATGTATGATGAATTATAGGTTCTTTCTATGTATATATATTAATAATATATTATTTTTATTATTTCCTTTTAACAATTAACATAAAAATATGTATGTATGTTTGTAAACTGTTTGTTATTGTTGTATATCCTTTAAATTATGCCTAATTTATTTTAATATATTTTATCTTTTGTATGAATAATCGTTTTAAAAAATGTGTGCTATAAAAGTAAGTGTAACCAGAAAAATTAATGTTTTCAAAATGGTTTCTTCAAAATTTTTAAATAAAAATAAATTCTTTTTTATTATCTTTTAATAAGGCGAAAGCGAAATTTTTGTTCAAAAAAACATAAAGGAAGTACTATTCAAAAGAAATGAACAAACCAGAAGTATATAAGAAGAACACCCTACCAATGACAACCAACCACAGGTGAAAAAAAAGAACTTCTCCATTATTATGGAAATCACAATATGCAACAATATGCAATAAAAAGAGAAAAATATGCTCTAAAAACGTGAAAATATGCACTTAAAAAAGCAACGATTTTTATAATATTTTATCAAAATTATCATATTGATCCCTGACCGCCAAAATATCGTATCAGATAACATTTTCAAAAATCTATAATTAAGAGCATCTGTCAAAATTTCATACGACATTTCAGATTTATAGCGAAAGCAGTGCTTGCATACAAAAAATAATCACAAAAATGTTTGTCTTGTAAAATTTTGTTTACCGCACTTACGACATTTTAGCGATTAGTGTTCGATATGCTTTCGTTATAAAATATTGTTTTTCCAAATAAACTTCAATCATTTTGCTACAAGATCTTCAATCGTGTTGCTACAAGACATGCTTCTCATTAAAAAACTTAATTTTGAAATGTATTATATTTATTATTATTATTATTATTATTTTTTCTCATTTTTTTATAAAATAAAATTTGAAAAACATTTCATTTCAAAAACACAATATATTCTTAAAATGCCAAAACATGCTCTAAAAGCGTTAAATAATATATCCTAAAAATAACAAAATATGCTATAAATATGCATTAAAAATTGCCAAATGCAAAAATATGCAGTTTAGGGTTAAATATGCAAAAATATGCACTAACAAATCGATGCCAAAATGATTTATTTGTTCTGAAACAGATAAATATTTTATCAATGGCTTAATTCAACGTCCAGGGAAAAACATGCAATTATATATTTTGGTTTCCCTGG
Organism: Phormia regina; assembly: GCA_001735545.1. Lineage (NCBI taxonomy): Eukaryota > Metazoa > Arthropoda > Insecta > Diptera > Calliphoridae > Phormia > Phormia regina. The sequence continues at coordinate 9,997 of MINK01007919.1, forward strand.
TCATTATAATGCTTAATATGAATTATTTTTAATAATTTTTTCAGTTTTTTGTAACATATTTTGTTAAAAATAAATAACGAAGTCTATAAAAAAACCTTATAAAGGCTCGTACTTCAAATGTTTTTGATTTGAAGTACGAAAAAGTAAAACAAAACGAATTTCAAAGTACACGTAAGTTTGTACTCGTTCGTATTCCCTCTCGTTCTCACCATAAAATTAGAATTGCTGCAAAAAAAGTTTTCCTTTTCTTGCAGCGATGAATATTTTTCAATGACATTGAATACTCAATTGATAACCTTCAGACGTCTCCAGGCCTTTGAACTAATATATCAGAAAATTTACTAAAGACTTAATTTCATACCACCCTCGTTGCGCTTCTTTTGATTAACATGTACATGTAGAAAATACGTATGTAAGCCATGATCGTTAAAAGTTTTATATAAGGACTTCGATCGAAAAATATCTTAACATATATAAAATTCAAAAACTTGAAAACAATTGATGATATATATAAAATATAATTTTTATTTTTCGTAACCACTATTTAAGGACTCGTAGACCTTTTCGGTAAACCTTTCATTTGAGATTTCTCATGGTTGTTTTAGCTACTTTTTTGGAATAGTCTGCCCATCTCCTTTTAAAATCTTGAATACTTTGGAACACCAATATCTCTTGGTACAAAAGCTATGTAATTGTTTTGGTACCACTCCAGAGCGTTATTAGGTAGTAACATGATGATAAATTGGACCAAAAATATGTGGACCCATCCAATGTGCTCTCTAATGAAAGGAAAAATATTTTTTTTAAACATTCTTTGTTGCATTTTTCAGTACTTATGTAACAAAAAAATTTTCTACTTTTTTTACCAACTGCATAAATCATGCCAAACCACTGAAACTTCGACAGCTTTTAGGTACTAAACTTTTCTTAACATATCCTCGTGCATCATTAACATAGAAATTTTGATCAAAAAGCTGCAACGAATCTTTTACAGCATGATAATTTTTGTATGAAATTTTATTTTAACTTCAGCGCCCTATTTTCGGCTTTTAAAATTTTCTTGAGCATTTTGAATTTTATATATTTTAAACTCCGCATTAGCATTTACTTTTCACACCTAATAACCTGAGTATGAGCTAACAGAGGTGCTTTTCTTACCAGATGTATTTAAAATTGTTTTCAATTTTCTTGGCATTTAAGATATCACTTGGTGGACCTTTTTATTTTGAAATTGTTTAATAATTTATAGCACGGACATCTTTTTTGTCACTCATTTTGATCAAACTCACAATAAAAAAATATATGGTTTGTCATTAAAAATATTAACTGAAATATTTTTCAAAGATAACTAGATCAAAGAAAAAATTTATGGTAACGACATATAGTTACCGAACAACATCCTTATATATCAATGCATAAAAATTCAATAAATCTTATAATTTTCAAATTAAAATTTATTAAACATATTTATTTTTGGAAACGATAGCGCAAAGCGAATTTTTTCCAAAAAATTCCTAATTTTACATTTTTAATATAGCACAAAAACAACATTGTTAGTTAAGAAGCTCGTTTAAATTTGTTTATGGATTGATTCACTAAAGAGTTAAATCAAATTTAACAAATAAGTAAGTAAAAACTAGCCTTTAGGAATACTAGAACCCTCCAGAAAATAATTTTATGTCCTTAACACAAAGTTATTGTGTACATTTTAAACCGAAAAAGTCCTTGTTTGCTAATTGCTTTATTAACACGGACTTAAATATTTTATGATGATAAAAATTTATCAGGTATAGACTTAATTCAAATAAAGCTTTATAATAACCCTGAGGGAAATTGCTAGCAATTAGTGCAATAGTAGCGGTCCCTCAGTACCAGTTGAGTATCAATTGACACCTTATACCAACCAAAGTTCCAGTTAAGTACCAATTGACACCTAACAGTCATCAAAGTTCTAGTTGAGAACCAGTTTAACCAGTGAGAGCTATTGAGCAATTAGCAACTCTCGCGCAATAACTATCTGTGGCTGAGTGATAAGTGTAAAAGATTATAATAAAACATGAGATAAGTAAAAGTAAACTGGATTCGAATCGGAGTGCCCCCATTGACATTAACCAAAAATTATAAATTGTAAATATTTAAAAAATAAAAAATATATAAAAATAAAACAATTTCCTTTTTCCTATTCAGTATTATGTGCCCTTTTGTGTTATTTTTGTCACCTGTAAAAAAAATTGGTAAAAAGGGGTGAATTTCTTTCTCTTACGTCAATGCCATGTTAAAGTGACAGGTCATGCTCGTACAAAGTGCTCGTACAAAACCGGTCCCTGCCACTTCGGACCAATCCCGTGACATGTTTTGAGTTAGTTCTTTTCCCTTTTCTTAATAATACTTTATACAACACGGAAAAAAATATTTCAAATTATTTGTTAATAAAATTATTATTATAATTAACTTTTAAATTGTTTTGAAACTATTTTTTAAATAAACTGACAATTCTTTCAAATATATATATCAATCACTCCAACAATAATAATCATTGGATTACAATAATGATTGGAGCAAAATCAATTATTAACAATTAATTAATAATTGAAGTCAACTTTAATTCATTAAAATAATATTAAATTTCTAGAACTAAACTCTATATGCTAAAGTCATTGAACCACTAAAAAGTCCTAGAGATACTCAAGGAATTTCAACAACATTTTATTATCAAATTCATTATCATTGCGATGACATCATTAGCGTCTTTTCAAGACATTTTTATTCATTTTCTTCCGGTCATTGTTGGTAAAATACAGGCGCCATTCCAGCTGAAGCTTTTGGGGGAGGAAAATATAATGATTTTCTTAATTATTTCCTTAAATTGTATGATTTAGTACAGATTTTTCATTAGGCGTTTTTATTTTGGGGAGGGAAATTTTCTTTTTTCCTTCCCCATGGATCCGCGCCTGGTAAAATATAATAACATTTTTTACAGTAGAATAAAAGTTGTTAAAAAATATTAAAATATTAAATTCCTGGTATGAAACTCTACTGTTGTTGCCTCACAGATACGCACACACATTTATTAC
>MINK01007925.1:0-25683 GCA_001735545.1 Phormia regina
ATATATATATATATATATATATATATATATATATATATATATATATATATATTACATTTTAGCCTACCATGATGAAGGTTTTTGTTATAGCGTAACCAGATTTCACCCGATTTTCTGAACAAATTATTAGAAATAATTCAAATTTGAATTCGGAAAAAAGTAGATTTTGCGCCAATTTTGTCAAAAAAGTAGTTACATTATTTTTAAATTAAAAGACTTTCTTATACCCCATTCAATCGATTTTAGTAATTAAGTTCAAAAAAGTGACTTACGAAAACCGGTCCTTTGACACTTGAAATTTTTATGTATAACTGGTTTTCTTTTGACAATTGCGAATAATTCTGATGAATTATATTAAGTGCAACTATGTATGATTATGATGTGTGGTGAATGTGGTTTCTGCACTAATACATTTAATAAAATTTGACTAAGGCAATCTTAAAGTTTGGATTTTTACAAGCTTATCATTCTTAGTATTCTTTGGTCTCAACACTATTTTTTCTGACTTAAATATATTTTTGTATTTAAAACAACATACCCTTTTGACATTTTCTTTTCCTAGTTATATTGATGTTTTAAACATTGTTATAAACAAAATTGTTTGAATAAAGTGAAGTCGGGAAAGACACTGAAACTAAATATAAAATAATAAATTATATTCGTCAAATAAAGTCTAAATTTTACTTTCAAAATTATATTTGTAGATTTTTTTAATTTTTAATATTTGACAATATTAACAAATGTTTAATTGGCAACACTGACTTGAACGTGTTTGATAAACTGCATTATCAGGAACGGTTGTATCATACCATCTAATCGTTAAAATTTAACGTTTCTCTACAGTGCTACCAAGTTTTGCTTTTTAAACGTCAATTTAATGCACTGTCAAATACAACTCTATAAATGTCATCCAAAGTGAAATTATATTTAAAAATTTAACGTCAGTTGATATTTGTCACTTGTCGCGTTTGGTTTAGAAATTTTAAGGTATTCGGATAAAAACCGCGTATATATTGCCAATTTTTTTTTTTTAAATCTTATATAAATTTTGGCTCTCTACTTGTCGAATCCATCATTTATACTTCAAACTCTATGCTATCAATTACAAGTGCAAATTACAGTCTAATAACAATTTAGTGTAATTTTTTTAAATACATAAAAATTCTAATTGGAAAAATTCCCAAGTGATAAAGAAAGCGGCAACTTTTTTTTTTTTTTTTTGAAAAATTGCCAACACATTTAAGTTATGCGAATTCTATAGATATTGTTGAATAATAAATAATAAAATCTGATTTTTTTTAAATTAATTGTATGTGTATTTGTAAAGAAAAAATAAAAAGGTTAAATAAACTACACAGTAAAAAAAGAAAAGGAATTTTTTCTGCACGTCACTAATTGCAATTTATGTTTTGTGATGCAAATTCGTGAGATTATTTTTTAAAAATTTCTACACACACACAAACAAACTTTTATATAAATAAAAAGTAGAAAACAAAGAAAAAATAGACAAGAAAGTAAATAAAATTGAAATTATACGATAAATAAAAAAATAACGTTTGTTTTTTTTTGGCAAAATTAAGTTTTTGTTGTTAAAAGGGTCAGTAAAATAAAAAGTTACAACGTGAATGTCTTCCACAAGTAATCTAAGACAAAAAGCTTCCTCACAGTATCAACCGATACCACAAACTGTTGGCAATAGCATGGATAACCCTGCCATGACACGCAGCACTAGTAGTGCGGGAGGCGTAAGTGCGGATGATTCTTTAGATCGTACCGGTGCCGGCACACTGCCCTCGACATATTCATCACAACAACTTATGCCACCCTCAGATAGTGACAGTGTTGAAGAAGGCGATAGATTAGGTGGAGGTACAGCGCCAACAACAAATGGAACAGTTCGCTGTGTTACACGCAGTCAATGGTTTACAGTGGCTGTTTTATGTTTTGTTAATTTAATCAACTATATGGATCGTTTTACAATAGCTGGTAAGTAATAGATTTAATATACATATTTTTTTTTTTTTTTTTGCACCTTGTCCATCTTGACCATATTATATTGTAGATAATAATCACTAGAGGTAAATAGAAATTAAATATTTATTAATTCAGACTTGTTTATTAACTTTTGCCTTAATAAATCGATAGCGGAAGAAATTTAAACTATAATTGGTCAACAATACATATACCTACATATAATATTAGCAATATTTTAATGACTTGATTATTATACTGACAAAATTATCGCACAGAAATTAAACTAGTTTTTAAATATCATTATTCTCAATAACGAAAGGAAAGAAAGATTCGAAAAAATAGGTTTTACTGTAGATATCAATCTGCAATCTTAAATAAAATAAAAACGTTTTTAAAAAATTAACTATAATTTTATTATAGAATTTGATATTCAAGGTTTTTTTCATTAAAAATAATAAATTTTAAAATGTTTCTTATAATAGTATATTTTTTAGGAGGCGGAAAGATTTTTTCGTTTTTTTTTTTTTCAAAATAATTATAAGTGTTTGCCATTAAATAAACAAGCCTTCTGATTTCGCTATTTTTTACAACAATATCATCATAAATCTATTAGAAACAATGCCAAAACTTTTTTTATTTTAATATAACATATTTTCATTCATAAGATTAAAATTTTTTAAAAATATTTTTGTTGTTCTTAAAAATACTCGTGTTTTTATTCATTCATAGTATATCACATATATTTGCAATGTTTGAGTTATATAAAAAAGAGAATAACTAAAATGGGTCAATGTTAACACAAAATAATACAAAATCAGCAATATTTTTGGAAATATTAATGTTTTTTTCTTGTATAATAATATATACATATGTATAGTTCATATATATATATATCCAAACATAAATAATATTTCATAGTCAAGGTTATGTTTTTTAAAAGAACTTAATAAAAAACAAAACAAATGAATCAATATAGAATAATAAAAATAAATCGATTTAATTGAACATTATTAAGAAAATGTCCTGTCATAATATAATATCAGACATGATGGACATAATTACAATAAATTTTATTTTCTATATGTCATGTCATCAATAATTATATATAAATTTGAATGATGTTTTTAATAATTATATAATTTGTTTCGATATTATATATTATATCAAGTCCTCAAGTACTCTCCATTAAAATCATATGATTATTTGTTGTTTTCTTTTTTTAAATACTTACCCTCATTATCATATACTTACAATAAACAAACTATTTTATCTATAATTATACTAGATTGGTATTCGATTCTAATTTTAACTCAAAGTATTATTTTACAATTTTGTTATTTGCAATTTTAAATAAAAATGATTCACTCACCGGTAGTTAAAAAAAACATTGAGTAGGTGTTTAGTCAAATTTTTTTAAGTTATGCAAAAAATAAAAAATAAATATCTATAGCTATACTTTGAAAAATATTCAAAGATATTAAAAGGAATTCTAAATCTAAAAAATTATTAATTATTTGTTTTAAACATGTAAACTTGTAAATATTTAGAAAAAAATTGTATTTGCTAAAATCGTTTTAAATACGTATGATAGTTATTTAGAAGACGTGTAAAAATTAAATGCGAATAACAAATATTTCTTCTATTAAATCTCTAATATAATTAAAAAAAAGTAAAAATTGTTTCTATTCATATGATAAATAATCTCGTGAAAATATAATTTAACACATCTTATGACTCAGTGGTATTGCTAGTCTCATATAATTGAATTAACCATATTCACAATTATATTCCGATTTTCACAAAATTATTAAAGATTCCCTTTAAATGTTTGCTAAATATGTTAATTTTCAGTGTAAATATTTATTTATCTTCATTCATGAAATTTTTATAATAAAATTTATATTTTATGAGGAATCTCTAAAAAAGCACTTTTAAAGAACGGAAGTTATAAATTTACGGAAATAATTTAAAAATATTCAAATCAAGTTATAAAAAATGCACACAAAATTGAAACTAAAAGTACTTGACAAAGTCACCGAGTTAGGGTAATTTGTCTAAGCAACTTAAATATCATGTTTAATTAGAAATTAATTAACTAAAATGCGGGTTATGACCTAATAACATTAAAAAAAAATAATAAATATAAAATTTGTTTAAATAGAGACACGCGCAAACACTTATAGTTTTCTTTTTTGTTAAACTGTGAAGTTTAAATTATTATTACAGCCATAGTTTAATAATTTAATCAATATTATCATTTAGCTTTATTAATACATTTATGGCTTGGAAAAAATAATTGTAATTTTAATTAATACACCATCACATGAGGATTTGTGGCTATAAATATCACATGAGGATTTGTGGCTTTAATAATCCCGCATATTATAAATTATTTAAAATTATCTTACGTTTTGTCAAATGGAAAATTTGCTTTTTTTAATTTTATAACTAACACAAAATATATTTTATGATAATAGTAAATAAAATTGTAATTTTAATAGTTTGATCCTACTGCAAACTGCAAACGATGTAATTAATGATAAACTTTAGCATATAAAATATGAATTTATAGCCATATACTCAAGGAAGAAATTACGCGATACAACCATTCAGTTTTTTTTTAAATTTAACTTAAGCGAATTTCTAATTTCAGATCTATTGGAAATTTCCCAAATCGGAGATTACACTGTAGTGCATTTTTCAAAATTATTTAAGATAAACAAAAATATTCTGTAAATAAAATTTGCAAATATTGATGCCAAAATTGTTCAGTTGAAATTCACGAGATTTATTTTTAGTTTAAATAATAAATACCAAACAACGAGAGTCATAATATAAACAAAAACATCACGCCACTTTTATCAGTATTTTATATTGTACAAAAAAAAAAAAAAAGTAATAAATATTAAAACTGAAATACACAATTTCAACCAGTGCGTTTGTTAGTATTTATTCATCATAATATTTTTTTACAACATCAATACTTTGGTATATGACTCACTAAATAAAGACAATATTTTTGTATAAATTCATAAGAGAAATCATTAATATTACTTTAAATAAAAATAAGTTAAATTATAAAATAATAATTAAACAATTCTTACGATAAATTATCAAGTCATTTTAACGCTTTATCTTAGCAAAAAGAAAAGTAATAATAACCCGCATGTTTACGTTGTGTGCTATTTAATCTAAAATGACGTACTTTCTTGACTACGTTAGTATATGACGTAACAAACTTATAAAAATAAATTAGTTTATAAGAGATTTAAGAAATCATGAGAAAACATATTTAATTCATATAACATACGATATGTATATATTTTTGTATGTATGAATGTAACATAGACAAATAGAAACTTATTCATTATTATTTGTTAACTCTTATCAACAAAAATATTTTGTTTATAAACAAAAATTAAAAAAAAAATGTGTGAATTATGTTAATAATTATGCTGTCTATGTCACGAGATGAAGCTGAATATTTGACCAAGCCTACTAAATAAAATTAATCTTTACTAGTTTTTTTTTATAGTCAGGCAATTTGATTATTGGACGGTATGGTGTGATTATTTGTCTACATATTTTTTTAATATTAAAAGAATTTTGCATTACAAATTCTTTTCATATGATTGTTTTGATGGATTATAATTTAATTAGTTTTTAATTGGATTTTAAGTTCAAAATTGTTTTCATTACATTTTTATATTAAAGAATGAAGCTATAAATCAGTAGCAAAAGTTATGCATTTAAAACTTTTTGTTTTGAAATTGATAAAAACGTTTGCAAAAAACTACATGATTTAAAGAAAGCAGATAACGAAACAAAAGCACAATGAACTGATGAAATTTCAAGGTCTGATTTGTGGGATTTTAAAAAGGCACATTAACATGTGATAATTAATACATGATATGAGTGACTGTGTTTATACATTCATATCTATGTACATACATATGTATGTATATAATGTAAAGCAAAAACAAATTGTTAGATAATATTAAAAAAAAAACTACAAAATTTTGCAAATTATTATTATTTTTTTGTACTCATTAAAAATTGGTCAAGATAATTATTCATATTTCTTTGTTATTTAAAAGGGGCAACGAATAATTTATAAAAATATAATAAAATCCAAATGATAAATTATAGATAAAAAAACAATTTTAAAATAATTTGAAATGTTTACTAATGATCCCTTTTTACCAGTTTTTACAACGTGGCACATAGAAAATGTTATTTTGTGTCTACCTGTTGTTATTTTTTTTTATTTTTCATTCATTTTTAATTAAAGGTATAAAAGCTATTTAGTATCTAGTCTTCATGCAACTGCTTAGTATAAGTTTTGCAATCTCTTTTATACCACAATGGAAAAACAAATCCAGTTGTCCATTCACCAACTGAAAGTGTATGCAGTTTAATTTAAAAATTTATGTACATATACATATATTTTAATGCATTATACATATTTTGTAATTTTTATAGATCGTCTGTGTTTAGGAAATACATTTTATTATAACTATTTGTTGTAATGTGAACAAAGTGTAAAAAGCCAACAAATAAACAAATAAAAATCCATACTTTCTCTTTAAATATAAAATACTTTTACACTCAGTGGAAACAACTGAAGTAAATTAGAAAATGCTGCATGTGCTGCCCTATTGTCTAGAGACAAATATTTAACAAACAAAAATATTAGTTTTTTACTACTGCTTTGAAATTACAATGTTAAGTTTAAATATATAACCTTTGTTAAACTTTTATAAGTATCAATATTTAGAAATGGCCATTTTTCTATTAATAAAAAATGTTTGGTCATCGTTTATTTGGAAAGAATTTTAAATTTATTTAATTGACAAAAATAAAACAAAATCACTTCTTTTGAATCATATCTATACTTTAAGAAGCGAATGAATGAATGAATGAATGAATGAATGAACACATTAATTCAATATAGTGCTTCATTTCTATTTTAAACTCGTATGATACTTGTTTTTTTTTTTTAATTAAAATTTGAATTTATTCAATTTAATTTGAACGAGTCATTTTACTTCCTTTAAAAAAAAAAGCAAAATATATATATATGTTTATTTTACTTTTCTTTTTCTATGCCAATGACCGCAATTATATTGATTTTAAGACTTTGCCGCACAGGTTTTACAACTATTTGCAACACTATGTTATTTTAAATATTTGTGTGCTGTAAACAATTGAATTTGTTCGAACGAACAATTAAATTCTGATGAATATAATACATAATTGTCGCATTTTTAATTTAAACATATGATAATGCACTTTTTTACAAATGGGTAGAGTTTTTACTCAAATCGAATTTAATTAAATCAAAGATGAATTACATTTTCTTAAATGACCTATAGATTTGTGAGTTTCCCTCACATTTCTGATCTCATAACGTTTAATTTAATTAGATATTGTAAATTAACTAATCGAAAGATAACTGACAGTATTTAGTTTTGAATTATTTTGAACTTTATTTAAACGTTTTAAACATTAAATTATTACTTAAAGTCATTATAGTACGTGTTTTTTATTAACAACTCAATATTTTTAAAATAAGTACGAAAAAAAAACCAACAATGATCATCAACCTTCAAAATATGAATATATGTACACACAAAATGTGACATATTGCAAGGAGAAATATAAACACAAAACAAATATTAAAAATAAAAGAATATAATAAAAATAAAAACAGTAGAAAAAAATTAAAAACTCATAAAAATTTGAAGATTTTTTTTTTTTTTTTGCAAAATGAAAATTGGCTATAAAAATAAACCATTTAAATAATTTCAAAGTATAAGAAAAAGATGAGAAGAGAAATAAAAAACATACATACACCCGCCGAAATATTTATAAGTCCAAAATTTGTTTTTAACTATAAATGCAATCGTAGAAATATGTGGCACACATACACACTAAAAGTTATTTCTAGTATTCTTATTAATACTAACTGCATAAAACTAAACCCATAGTATTAATATACTGATATCAGACTATATTAAATTTAAAATATATAATTTAATGAGTAATATTTGTCAAGAAGACTTCTTTCTAATCCAAAATTTTTGAGTTAAAGAATGACTTATAGAATTATAGGTTTAATATTTATGAATAATCATATATCAAATTTATAATAAGCAGTAACTTTTAAGGTTATTTAGTAAATATTTCTTATTGTTTTAAATTATTAAATAGCCAGCCCCTGGAGTTATGATGTAAATGAAGTGCAATTTAGCCTTTGCTAAAGCCAATAACAGTAATTGTAACTTTTACTTGTCTTACATAAGTGCATTTATGTTAATACTATAAAACAAAGTAATACTATAAATAAAATTATTTTCTAAAAGTTTTTTGATTTTTAGAAAATCTTTAAAATACTTCCTCATATTTGGCCTTATAATTACGTTATTCGTTTAAATAAAAGTAGTACCAATAGTTCCACACCGCATTAACGAAAAAATTAAACAATTGCATTAATTGTTGCCAAAATATATATTTTTAAGATTGCACTTATAGCTCTATAGAGATAGCAAAAACAAAATTTGGTCTTATAACTATTTTCTATGTGTATTGTAGTAGTAAATTAAATCGACCAAAAACAAACATTTGGTGATCATCAAAATTTTTAAAGTGAATAATCATCCACAAGTTAGTTGGCATATTTAGACAAAACTGAATATTAAATACCCTACTCTAAATACACATTAAAATTAATAAAAGTATTTTAGTTTTATTGAAATTTAGTTTTATCCAATATTATTCTTTGAAATATGTGATCGGACCATATTTATTTGGAGACTATTGGCGTATTTTAGAACGAACATCAAACTGCTGCATATTTTTTTATATTACTAATGATAAATTTTAATTTTAATTTATTAAATTAAATTATCAAAGAAATTATTTAGTTAAGTAAAACTTTGACTTCATATGAATAGACTTGAGAATAGACATTTCTATATCCATTATGAAAGTGATACTATGTTTGAATAAGTTATGAAGCTGTAGGTAGGGTACACAAGTTAATGTGTGCACAACGACATACTTTTTATTTGTTATTGCAAAAACAAATATGTTAATACATACATATGTATGTATGATGTACAACAAAAGCAACAAGTTAACAAAAATATTTGTTTGTTGGTTTATAACACGATGATGTACGAATTTGGCATAAACACGTCAAAAAATAATATTTAATGCAATCAATCGATACAAATTTTGAATAAGTACTAAAAGAATATTATGGTGTGTGTGTGTGTATGTGTGTGTTGATTGCTGTATGTATTTTTGGCTGAATGTTGTGTGTTGATTCATTAAACTGTTTCTTTATTATTTCTGTTCATAGTCATTGTTTAGTACAACATTTCTGGGTCTGTTGTACTCCGTTTGCTTTGGGTTTTTAATGAAAAATTTATCGTATGATTTTTTTCAACCAATCAGCGTTCGATGCCGTTTGCAAAAATGACGTAACGCCAACACGACGGCAACGATATATGAATGTAGTACGTAGCCACTTAATACTTGTAGTATGTTTGTTTTAACCAAATGTCCGTAGAAAGCCGAAATGATGGAGAGAAATAACAAAACAAATAAAAACATTCGTATAAATCGGCTGTTTTTATTTTTATTATTTTTTTTCTTCAGTTTATCGTGTTGTACCTCATGAAATATTAACATAAAAAAATGCGATAAAATAGAAACTAAATATGTGTATGTATGTACATATTTTTGTTGTTGTTTCTTTATTTAAACATTTAATGAAAGCGAAGAAATATTTAATAACACAGAAACAAAACAGCACGAATAACTAACAACCAACTAGTTAACGAACGAATGACGAACACAACAAATAACGTGTATGACATTGGGTGAAGGCTTGGCAATATTCACAATATCAGGCAGCTTTATTTTTTTACCTCTCTTAGCCCCTCACCTAGACCAGTTAGTTGTACTACACACAAATTTATTTTTGTTTATTCTTTGGCAAAAGCAATAAAAACAGCTAGACATTGCCAACGTTGCAAAAATTTATTCACAAAGTAAACAAACTGAGTACGCGAGAGCGAACTTCGTTAGTAGTTTACATTTAGAGATAAAGAGAGTCTGAACGAACCACTATCATCATAAAGTGCAGATGTATGTATATTACATTCTGAATATTGAATCATTCTCAAAAGATTAAACGAATCTCGTTTCATGAGATATTCAACGAACAAATAAACAACGGAAATTTTTTTTGTTGCCGGCATAAACGAGCAGAGAAGGTTGCAAAATTATTACCAATACCAATAAAACAATAATTAACATAATCGGTTGGTTGACTAGTCATCACCCCTTCCTAGCTCAGCCAGACAAATTGATAGACAAAAGTCATAAAATGTAAAAAAAAAAGTTAAAACATATTGTACTATGTACTATGGTATTTTGAAAAGATAAAAAAAACCTGTTTACAAAAAGCCGGTTGAAATATTTAGCACAAAAAGGGAAATGAAGAACAGCAGAATAAAAAGAATCAGAAGTAAAATTTCCACATTCTGTATTATATTCTGTATCTATACAAACGTCCAACGATCCACATACATTTAATGATTAAAGAAGTTGGTTTAAAATTAAACTGCTGGATGGCTGATTCATTTTTTATACTTTTGGGCTTAAATATATTATTTATTGAATCCGTATATGTCTGTGTGTATATGTATAAACATATTTAAAATATTTGGTTTCAGCTTATAAAACTTTAAAATAAAAAACTTTTATGAATTTAATTAAATTCGACCTTGCTTTGTAATTAGAGTTTTTAATTAAATATTAGTTTTAACTGGTAGACGACTTAAACTATGCGAATATGATATGCTCAATTACATTTAAGGTATCTGACATATTATTGAATTATTTTTATAAATTTATTAAATTTTCATTTTTACCATCATTGTAATATAAAATATATTCTAAGAAAATTATATCCATTAATTGTTGTTATTATTTCCACTAAAATTTTCATATAGGTGTAGGTGTAGGGTATAACAAATTTGGATTTGCCGGTGGTTAAGTTTTATATGTAAATACATTTGTTTATATCTTTTAAATGGAATATACTAGAATACTAGGAAATGTATAAAAATCTTAAAAAGTGGAATAATATATTTTTTATTAGATTTTTAAGCAAATCTTCAATATTTCTCTGAAAACTTCCTAAAAATTGCAATTTTGCTGACGTAAATAACAAAAAAAAAATAATAATAATAATTTAAAAATGTGTATTTAAAAAAAAACATAAAAGTATGCATCATTAGGTCAACAACTTAATTTATTTTATTTTTTAAGATTTCATCAGACTCAATATATGCTGAATATATAAAAAATAATTACTACGAAATACCAAAACTAGTTTTTGGTAAAAATGAAAACAGGTGAAATGAAATGTAACTTTTAGTATTAAAATGTTCATCACAATCATAAAATCGTTTGTTTAATCATAACAATATGTAAATTGTTGAATTTTGTTCATTTTAATTTGAAAGTAAAATTGTATTTATTCGAAAAACATTACAAATATGTTACAATTATGTATACAACATATTGCTAATAATGTAAAAAAAAACAAATAAGAATTTCATACATACATTAATTAATACACAACAACATTTCTATAGTAATGTTTTTATTGCGTGAAATTTTTCCAGAACAGTTTGTCTAATATTTGGTAAATTTCCAAATGATGTTATTGTATTTCAATTTCGCCTTAACCTTTTGTAGGTTGAAGCTAAACATTTGCAGTATTCAATAATTTGTTTTTAGCATAATTTATTTGTTTCGTTCTATTCAAGGCAAAATTGTTTTGTTTTTCTTTTTTTATATACTTACATTTTTTTTTGTACATTTTTCTATAAAATATATAAATATTTATTCTATAAATCAATTCAATAATGGGCATTTTTAAAATTTTACAAATTACTATATTGAACACGTAATAAACTGTCAAATTCTAATTGTATTGTTTCCTTGTAATTGTTGTGAATACATTAAAAATTATAATTCACAATAAATATTTATTGCTAGAATCGATTTGCAAATATATATTAATAAATATGAATTCTTAATAACCTATAAAATATTTCAATAGCAAATTATAATAGAAACTGCATTGATATATATATAAATATGGAATCAATGTAAAAATATTTTTTTAATAATCAAAATTATTTACTTGTTTATTCACATAATTTTCTCGTTTTCGACATAAAAAATCATCATTCTTTATACAATTTATTTTTTATTTTATATTATTTTCCTATTATTCATATAAAATTTAAATTTTTCACTTTTCGGCAGATTTATTCGTAGCTTTTATGTTATAAATGCAATTTTACATCATTTACCTATTTTTTAATGATAAACAAAATCTAAACGATTAATATTTTCTTTAAATTTAACTATTTTACATAATCCTTGGTAAAAATGACCAAAATATTTAAATGTTTACTTTATTTACTAATTTTTGACACGTAGTAAATAACGTATCATATGACAAGATGGTAGTAATTCAGTAAGATTTTTTTTTATAAATTCATGTTTGTTTCTATTATTTAAACGATGAAAACTTAATGCCAATTAAAATTTAGTTACTTTAAGGAACATTTATGATTTTTAAATTAACGTTGAAATAATTTCTTATTCCAAACAATGAAAAGAATTAAAGTTTTATATAATTTTACCAAAATCTTGATTACTCATATTTGCCATAATGTAGATAAGTAAAGAACTTAAACTTTACATATGTTTAAGTATTTGAAGTGTTATAATATCCAACTGCCCTCTCAAATTATATAAATTAATATGTACTATGTATGTATATGTATTTCAATAGCTTCCAAACAATGTATTGTCTACAAAAAAAAAAGAAAAATTTTTAAATTAATAATAAAAATATTATGTTTAAATTAATAACATTTTTTCTATTCTTTACAGGTGTTTTGGAAGATATACAACATGATTTCAATATGGCTGATGATGATGCAGGCCTTTTACAAACAGTATTTGTATTGTCATATATGGTTTGTGCACCAATTTTTGGCTATTTAGGTGATCGTTACTCAAGGCGATGGATCATGGCTATAGGAGTGCTATTGTGGTCTACTACAACATTAATTGGATCATTTATGAACAGTCCTGGTTGGTTTATAATATTCCGTGCATTGGTGGGAATTGGTGAAGCCTCATATAGTACCATAGCGCCAACAATAATATCAGATTTATTTGTACACGATTTACGTTCAAAAATGTTGGCTGTATTCTATTTCGCTATACCGGTTGGTTCAGGTTTTGGGTAAGTTTAAAAAAGTATTTATAAAAATATACGTATATGTATGTATATGTACGTACATTGATATGCACAATTATAGTATAAATGCTCATCATCAAGCTAAATAAGAAATACACATTCAACTCTTAGAACCGTTATCTTCCACAGACGTTTATACTGCTTGGATTTCATATCAGAATTTTGTATTTTAATTATTTTATACATATGTATAGCTTTGCACATGTTTCTTATTTTTTTGGAAACGTGAGAATATTTTTTTTTTATTATTATTAAATAAATTATTGTTTATTTTGCAATTAAATTTTAAAACGACAACTAACTAAACAACAATGTCAAAGTAATAATTTCTTTCTAAATTTAATTTTATATTATTGACCATCAATTGACCCCAAGTAACGAATATTTTCATTCAATTAAATTTAAATCTAAATCAATTAGTCAACAATTCTGCACTTAAAATTCATGCCTATAACCAAAACTGTCAACATTCATTTAATTTGATTATGCGAGAGTGTAATTATGATTTGAATTTAAATTGATGTGGAATTTGTTTTTATCATTAATTTAACAATCTACTCTTACGTGTGCTTTGCTCTTAAGTTAAATTCTGAACTTTAACCTGCATACAATTTATATTTACGAGTAACATTTTTAAAATCTTTGTGAAACGTATAATTAAATGTAGTTATGTCTTAAAGTATATGTATACAATCAAAAAACATTTATATGAATTTTCAAATTGTTTATTGTGTTTACTAATTTAATTTGTATAAGATAATAATAATCTTAATAACTATATAATTTCTATTGCAGTTATATTGTGGGTTCAGAAACTGCTCATTTGGCCAACAATTGGCGTTGGGCTTTACGTGTTACACCTATTTTGGGAATTGCTGCTGTGATATTAATTATGCTAATCAAGGATCCCGAACGTGGTGAAAGTGAAGGATCTCATAACTTGTCCACATCCACTTATGGTCAGGATGTGAAATATTTGATGAAAAATAAATCTTTCATGTTATCAACGGCTGGTTTTACATGTGTAGCTTTTGTGGCTGGTGCTTTAGCCTGGTGGGCACCTAAATTCATCTATCTCGGTTTTAAAATGCAACCCGGCAACGAAAATCTAACACTTAATGAGTAAGTTTTTTAAATTGATTGAATATTTATTTGCTTTATCAATCCTTAAATCTCGCTGAAAACGAGATTAATTTTTTAAATATTTAAAACAAAACTTTATTTTTATAAAAACAAAAAAATGTTAGCGTATCGTACAAGTTTGGCATGATTACCATGCTTGCTGGCCTCATCGGAGTACCGTTAGGATCAGTGTTAGCTCAGCGTTTAAAAGTACGAATTGAAAATTGTGATCCCTATATATGTGCGTCCGGACTCCTCATATCAGCTCCCATGGCTTATTTGGCTTTAGTATTGCCTCAGACTAGTTCTACATTATGCTTCCTGTTTATTTTTGGATCTCAAGTAGCACTGAATTTATGTTGGTCTATTGTAGCAGATATATTATTGGTAAGATTGTAATTAGTTTTTGTTATGAAGAAATAATTAAGAAAGGGAGCTGCTGCAACTGCGCCACATACACAAATTACCATCACTTTTTTTAGAACCTGAAATGGTTTCTGCTTGTACGAACGCTAAAACGAAACTTTTTCTTTTTAATAATTTGGAAACTTTTCGTTTTATTTACTAAATTATCTAAAATATTTTATTTTCCATTTTCTTTTTTTTTTTTTCAAATAATAATTAAACAAAAATAATCCATGTTGCTAAATCGGTATTTTGCAACAACAGTGTGTCGTTCAAATTCGGTGCTATTACAATGGTAGCTGGTATTATTGGTGTACCTTTAGGCTCAATTTTATCACAAAAAATGGCTAAACGTTTTCCTACCGCCGATCCTTTAATTTGTGCATTTGGATTAATATTTAGTGTACCCCTATTGACGGGTGCCATGATTATAGTCACACAAAATAGTGTCCCAACTTATGTTTTAATATTTTTGGGACAATTATCATTAAATATGAATTGGGCAATTGTTGCTGATATTTTGCTGGTAAGATATTTTTTTTTAATTGCTATCACGTAAATGTTGTTTAAATTTATAATATATTTTTTATTGGAAAAAGTAATTTTTACTGTTATAATTAACAACTATGCAATTATTTTTAGATGTTTTGTAGTTTTGATAAAAATTTAAAGAGCAAAAATATTTTATGTGAATGTTGTGAATATTTCTAAATGAATTTGTAGATTTTTATGTTAAATATTCATCAAACAATATGTACATAATAATTGAAAGATAACTTATTCTCATGCTTATCGAAATCGATTAAATATTCGAATATAATACATTTGAATTAATGAACATTTTTTATTTACTTTAGCCTTTGTTTTATTTTTAATATTTTTGCTCTTTAATTTTTTGTAGCTAATTTGTAATAATTTTTGGTGTTTGTAGAAATTTTATTTTGCACTTATGCCACATTTTTAAGTTTTCTTCTTTTTATATACAAGTCTAATTATGCAATTTTATTCTTTAAATGGTGTTGGTAAATATGTAACTAAACCCTTTCACATATTGAATAAAACTCAAACACAAACATACACAAAATAATATAATTGAAAAACCGCACACAACCCTATAACACAAAATACACTCACAAATTTATACTCTAAAATAAAATTTATAAAATATTGTTGCAAAAAAAAAACAAAGTACTACCACAAGACTAAATACAAATATATTATAAAACCAGCAAACACAAATATATAAGAATCTATTTTTTAT
Organism: Phormia regina; assembly: GCA_001735545.1. Taxonomy (NCBI): domain Eukaryota; kingdom Metazoa; phylum Arthropoda; class Insecta; order Diptera; family Calliphoridae; genus Phormia; species Phormia regina. Next base: position 16,125 of record MINK01007925.1, read on the forward strand.
TTAAAATTTTTCTTAAAAATAATATACAAAGATAGAAGGTACTTTCAGCATATGGAGGTAGTTACATCCAATCGAATTCGTAGTTATTTTAAACAAACTTCAATTCGACCTCTCATTACTTAACAAATATTTGTGTTTGCTGGGTTATAGCACACACCCTCTACCATACCATATTTTAATGTTTTTTTTTTTTTTTTATTTGTGTAGCAATTATTTGTGTATATATTATAGTAAATAAGATATTTTGTAATTGCAAAAATTATGCATATTATATTCTAAACTACGTCATACATTCATTTTACATGTTTCTTTTGATAAAATTCCTCCTCCTTCCTTCATTCTTACATTGCAATTGTTGTTGATAAATCCCCAAAGATTATTTCCGTTTTATTTATTTACATTATAACAAGTCGAATACCATCACACCCTATCAACGATTTAATCAAAAATATTTCGGTATGTAATATTTTTTATTACAAGACGGCTGACTGTTTATTAAACATTTTTCGTTTTTCCATTTCCTACCAAATAGTCTACAATTACTCCCCAAGGATATTACACCAAACGTGTTTTATCCTATTTTTAAAAAGCATATCACCGAAAAGGGATGTTTTTAAAGGGAAACAACAAGCAAATAAAATTAATCGCATTTGTTTGTGTAAACACTTGCATCCAAAATGAGATTATTAAATAAAATGATGATAAATTTGATGTTAATATGAATATTTTATGTAAACATAAAGTTATTCCTCATAACACCTTTCAACAGCATATTATAAATATAAGATACTCCCCTGACAATAAGAATTTAATGAAATTATTAAATAAAAAACTAATGCATAATAAGTATTAAATGCTAAGGGCATTTTTTAACATTTAAATAATAAATCTAAAGGAAATGTTATAAACGACAAGATGGTCTTTTTTTTATTCCTTATAAGTAACCATAAAATTCTAGATTTCAGAATTATAATTTCAAATTATGTTACTTATAGAAATACGTAAAAAGTTGCAAATGCGATTTAGTATTTACCGCCCACATTTTTCTCTCCATCCATATTCCACATTGAAATACGCACAAGCGAATAATAAATACATTTATAGCTATTAGCTATTCATACACATGATTTAAACAAAAATTTTCCATTTTTTTCTTTAGTTTTTCTTAAAATAAACAAATTGTTAATATATTTATTGCCATTTCTGTTATGGCATTTTAGAATCTTCTAACCAAATTAAATTGCAATTGTTTTTCTCATTTTCTCTCTATGCATACATAGATTCTTTTTTATATACATTCATACATATGTATGTATGTTCTTGATATTTTTGATGGAGATCAATTGTTATTTGGCAATATTACGAACTTGAACAATTTATCAACAAAAAGAGAAAAACATCAGATTAGTGTTTATGTTTTTGACGTAGCATTTGGCGTCCGTCTCATGATAATTTTTCTTATCGCTAATATTATTATTTTTAACTCATTCATGTTAATTGCCAACATAGAAAGACATATTTTGATCATATTATCTAATTTTATACGAATTTTGCGTGTGATATAATTTTTCTTTTAGATTTTTTTTGTTTTAATTACTTCTTATCAACTTGGTAACCAAATCAATAGTAAATTTGTGTTATTTATTTAAAAATCTTTCTATTCATTACATAAATGACATTAATTGATCTAATTTAAATGCAATAATTGAGAAAAGAATAAATAAATAAATAAATAAATAAATAAATAAATAAATGTGGGGTGATGCGAATTATATAAAATACAAATTTCTATCACTTTTTTAATACAATATAATGTAGTGCTAATGCACACATTATATGAACATCTTGAAAAGAAAAATAATTCTCTTATAACTTCTGGAATTAATAAAAAAAAAAAAACTGGCGATTTCGTTAATAAATATTATTTTAATAACGCTAAAGTGTTAATATTATTTTATATTTTTTCTCAGTTAAGCGTCAACGATTTTAACACATTTTTATTGTTGAAGAGTATAAAAGAATGTAAATATACACATGATTATTGTACATTTTAAAAACAAAGTTTTTGTTATATGGGTTTATATCTAATTTCTTATCCATTGATTGTTTTATATGAATAATATTTAAATTTTTAAGAAAAGCAAACAATGTTTGCTTCGAATAATTTTTATTTTTTGAGCCACTTTCTCAAGGCTAATTTTTAAAGAAATTTAAATTTTGATGTACATGTACATACATATTTGTTTTATATACATCAATTTATGTATTAATGATTTTAATAAAAAGAAAAATTACAAAAACTTTGCATTCGATTTTATAATCACTTCATGTTTTTAAAATTTCTTAACACATATTTTGTAGTTTATTAAAGAAAGGTTTCCAAATTTAAGTGTTATGACTTAAAGTAATGAATGAAAAATCAATCGTAGCGGAAAATTGTGATCCAAACATTGTTCTACGGAATAATTACTTAAAATGTTCGCAAAACAAATTATGTTGGAATTCTAATAAAACCAAATAATATTCAGTCAGACGTATGGAACTTAAAAATTAATTTCAAAGTAAAAAAATTGACTTGTTTAGGGTGTGTATGTGCGTGAGTACAAATCTTTTAATAATAGTTTTGTACTAAAGAAAGATTTAATTTTTATATCCCTGATACCACCAACACTATTTCCAACACTAATAAATCCAAATAACAGTGACATATTTTCAATGCTTTCTTTCTTTCTTTTTGGGTGTAAATGTTTAGTTGTTGTTAGTTTAACAGTAAAAATTATTATTAGAAAAAATACTTAAACAACACTTGCAAATATAAAATAAAATAATTCATGCAGTAAAAGCAAAAAGAACACAACAATTGGCCAAAGTTCATATAAAAGTGCCTAAACGTATGCTATAAAAATCGTGTGTTTTTAGTACTCTTCCCTTCTTAGTACTATAAAGAAAAAGTAATGGTAATTTGTGGTAACAGTTGTTGCTCTCTCTTTCTATTGTATTGTTTGAAATTATTTGTACTGTTACTGAGTGGTAACAGAATTGAAAAGGAAATTGCTCCAATTTAACAGATGTGTGCATTTGTGTGAAGAACATTTTTTATTGTATTATGTCAAGTGGCTCCATCTTTTAAATGCTTTTTTTTTTTGTACTAATATGTTCTAATTTATAAGTTGTTTGGTAAAATTGGTGCATGTCTTTGGAAATGTTCTAAAGCTTTTTTATTTATGCTTATTGTGTGCACAGTAGCTAAATGTTGTCAACTTGCAGGACATTTGAATATTTTAAAACTCATGAATATTCTTCTAATTCTTTATTGTAGTATGTGGTGGTACCCACACGCAGATCAACGGCTGAAGCATTCCAAATTTTGATATCACATGCCTTAGGTGACGCCGGTAGTCCATACTTAGTTGGAGTGGTAAGTTTTAATATTTTATTTAATTTAAAATGACCTGATATACATGATTCATAATGTTTTATCTATTACTATTTATAAAATTTTTTTGTAATTACTACATACTTGAGTTACAAACATATCTCTAATACTCTAAAAACTTTGTTTTCCTCCCGATACTCTTTATGCAAATCATATGAAACACTTGACAACTTTCCTATTACATTATTTCATTTATAAATAATATCAATCAGTCTACTAATAATATTAATGTATTTTTATTTTTCTTAGCTCTCCGAAGCAATTAAAAAACATTTACGTAGTACTGCCCACAGGGCTTCAGAGTTAGTAAACAGTGGCAGTTTAGAAAGTTTGTCTTTAACTCTGGGTGAAGTTTTCAATTCAACAACAACGACAACAGAACCATCCACAATTATGTTGCCCTCAACAACAATGTCACTGCAATCGCAAAACTTAATAGAGGTAAAAATTTATTAAATACTTACAGTTCAAAATAAAATATTTAACTTATTTTTGTATATTTTATTTTTTAGGATACTGATATAATTAAATTCGAGGCTTTACAATATTCTCTCTTCTCAACAAGTTTTGTTGAAGTTATTGGTGGTATTTTCTTCCTTATAACTGCTGCCTTTATTATTAAGGATAAGAAAAAAGCTATGCAAGCAGTTCGTGGTAAGTTGCACAACAATTTGTTTTAAAATATGTACATATTTCTATATTTTATGGGTTTAATTTTATAATTTTCAAAATTTCATTTTCTTTAGTTTATGAATTGAAAAATATTAGTATAGTAAATGATACAAATAAAATTGAATCGGACGATTCATCGTCATGTTCTGAAAAAACTCAGATTTAATAGTTTTAGAAGTTTAACTTAAAACTTTAGGTGGGTTTTTTCTTTATTTAATCACAATTGCAATTTTTCCAAGTTGTTGTTTTTGTTTTATTGATCCCGTAATGTTTATTACTGTTATATTTGTTTAATTTAACTAACAAAATTTCACCCATAAAATGTATAACTAATTAATATCTTTAAGACGCTAGCTAATAAATACCAGAGATTATTGAATATTAAAAAATACATTTTTATTAGCTAAGAGTTAAATTGCAAATTATGTTTTGGTTTAAAAATACATATCTGTTTTTTGCTTTTAAACAATTTTTCAATAGGCAACTTCTTTAGATAAATATCATAATTATCAAAAAATAACAATCAAATGCTTCCAAAATGAAAACTTTTAACACTTAAAAAGTAAAACTAAGTGCATACTTTGAGCTAAATAATTAAATATGTTAATAACTTCTTAAGAAAATTAAAATTTCATACATATTAAAGTATTCAATTCAAAGAATCAATTTTGTTATCACATACATTTTTTAAATCCGATTCCTAACAAGTTGCATTCTATAAATTCCTGATACAATGCAATGTATTAGCTTTAAATAATTTTTAGCCAGAAAAGATAACATTTTAATATTATATTTTTTTTTAAATTTAATACATAAAACACTTTTAAAACATTTATTTTTGGTTTGCCTTAATAACAACGTTCACAGTTTAAATTAAATCGTAATGATATTCCTAATCAAAATTTTTGCACTTTTGTCAGTTAATTTCAAAATTAGTTAAGTTTTTTTTTTTTACTAAATTATTAAATCAAAGCATGTTATAGTTCTTTTTTTATATTATTTATTAAATGATTACTATTTTATTTATATCATTTCAGAGAGCCATCAACCTGTGCCAGTTAGTCCTGTTGACATCAATGAAATTTCATAAATTTCATATTAACAACAAAAAATATTTTGAATAAAAATTCAAAACAAAGAATTTTATCATATTCATGTGTACATTTAATTGAGAAATGTATGCTGGAATATTGATATCGACTGATGATAATATTATATAAATAGTAACAAAAACAAAATCATTACTATTGATTAAGTTACAATATCATTGTTTAATCATATTTTTTTTCTACTCATCTTGTGCTGCATCAAATGGGATACTTAAAAATTATACATATAAACATGTGAATTTTTTTATTATTAAATTATTAAGAAATCCTATTGAGTTTTAACTTAATGATAAAGTTAAAAAACAAACGTTCGAGTGTGCCTCAGGTGCATGTTCCTAAAATGCAACAAAAAAAAAATATTTTTCTTAGGAAAGAAAGTGAAATGAATAGAACATCATAACCCCCATCAAATATCTCTTATTATTTTAATTTATCTCATTTAAATTTAATATTTTTTACAACCCTAAATATGTATAGTATTTTTTAATTGTTACTTTACAAATTTCCTTCATTTTTTCTTCAGTTTTTTTTTTTTTTAATATTTTTAATAGTCATAGTGGTAGTAAGAGAGAAAATTATTTTAGTATTAATTACAAATATTGGCCTGGTATATATAGACGTTTTAACAGTAATTCAGCGAAAAAAAAAATCAAATTTGTAAAAAAAAAAACTAACGAAACTATACTTTCGAACTACATCTATTCCTTGAAATATAAACTTGTTATATTGTTAAATTTATAAACGCAATTGAGTTTATCGAATAAAACAAAAACATTTTACATTACGTTATTTCTGTTTTGAACCTCAATTAGTTTCTTTTATTTTCAAATTAAATTTTAAAATGCTGCTTTAAAAAATGTATTTACTTAGGAAAGGGCAAATATATATTTATTAATTTTCCATATTTTAATTTGTTTAAAATTTTAAATGTAATACGCTTCTCCATTATACATAATCCATACATACATATACAATTCAGGCACATTTTACATCCTCATAAAACATTTACTTACAATCACTCGCCCACTTTCTAACCACACATATTGTCACCGACCGCCAATTATAACCTATTTTGTATATATATTATAGTTTATAAAGAAATTTTATAAATATTTATTTAATTAACAAAAAATGAATTATTTAGCATAGAATTTGTATTTGTAATATCTTGTAGTTAGTTGATAATGAAATAATTTTAAATTGAAATTGAAATAAAGAAGCAATTTTATGGAAGATGAAAAAAGAAAATATATAACTCTTCTTCTGCTCATAAAGGAAGGTATATTTGTCATTAATTTGATTTAATACATTTGCACATAAAAAGTCATTAGTTTTAAGTTCATTCCGTTTCTCTTGATTTTCAATTGTATTATTCTAATCTTGCTTACAACTATTACGTACATAATCAAAATTTTTATTTATTTAGATTACTTGAGAAAAGTTTAATGAATTGAATTGGCATACGTAAAATTGAAAATGATGAAAACATAAAAGACTGTAGACTATTCTTGAAAATTGTAAAAAAAATTAGTGTGTAAATTAAAGAGAGAAAATCTAACAAATCCATGATTTCACTATCAATACATATAAAATGATTATACATTTAGAGAAAATATTAGATTATGATTAATATTATATTTAGCTACATTTATCTATTTATAAGTTTTTCGTTTTATTTTCTTGAATAATAAAAAAAAAACAAATATTTTTAAAGTAAAATAAATAATTGTGTTTTAATTAATTAAAAATTAAATTGTTAAGCAGTGCATTTAAATATATTAAAATAAACTTTTTGAACAGAAGCGAACATGATTTTTTCCAAAACTTGTTAAATAAAATGCTGTTCATAGACATTATTAATTTGAGAAAATGTGCAAATCTTTTCCAAATTTTTGGACTGAAAATTTTGCATTTTATTAAAAATATGTAGTTAAACAATTAATCTTCTGTTTTTAATTTTGTAGCTGAGAATCTTCAAATTTTTCAAAGAAAATTTCAAATATTTTCTTTACCCCCAGTGTTCGCATTTTTATTGTTCGCAGAGGACCAATAAAAATCGCACAAAACAGCAATAATGTTTAATATAAGCTGTTAAATTTAAACCGGTTTTTGCATCTCTGCAATATACGAATAAATATAAATTCTGGGAGAACCACAAATAAAATAAATGGTTTTCCCAGAATCTATTTTGTAAAATTCTAAAATGTCAAAGCCGAGATCATCAAAAAAACCCGCACAAAGAAAAAGATAGAGGACCACACTTTTTACAATGGCTGTGTGATAATTTCAAATAAAAAAATCTTTTAAATCAAGTTTTTCATAGCCTGTGATATTAGGTATTTTTATACAAAAAAGTAGGATTCAAACCTTTGTTGATTTAAATTTTATTTACGTTAGGTTTTATTAATAGAAATATCAATTTTATCTAGTTGATATCGAACTAAATTTTTACCAAATTGTTCCATGCGGCAAACTTGTAATCAATCATGTTACGATTTACTGAAATTATATTTCATAAAATATTGTCAAAGATAATAAAAGAAATAATTTAATTTTACTTCTTGGTGTTTTAGGAGAAAATTCATGGAAACTCCAATGTAAGAATAAAAGTAATTTTAACACAACTCTACCTACAATTTAGTTAATATCATTTTCCCTTTTCAGGTAGTCGGAATTCTCATTGGTTTTGTATTTAATCCCACGTTTTCAATATTTTAATATAAGAATTACAATGTTTGAGTTGTGCACTAAATAAAATATAATATTTGAGAGTGAAAGAAGGAGTACTTTTTGAAAATACATAAGAAATTCATTTTACGTATTTTCTTTAAAAAAATCATGTAATGTTTTTTAGTTCTTCGCTTTCAAAAGTCTTTAAATCTCGTCTGACTCGTCTTATTCAAACAAAGAAATTCTCTTTTTTCATTTATTCACATTATGTTTGATTTTTCAAAAGCAATAGAAAAAATAGGCTTTGAATCGCGGATAATAGATGCAATTACGGTTAATCCATGCAAAAATAAATTACAAATTTTCTTTCCCGGATAATCGACGTTGCCGGTAAGTCGAATCACGAATAATCGTATAATAATAATCAGTATAATAGAATAACTACTTAAATCAGAGTAACATTAATTCTGAGTTTATAGGAGAGAGAGAGAGAGAGGAGAAGAGAATACTAAACTTATACCTTCTTTTTACCTCTCTCGTCATCAAAGTCCGAATTGCGGCAAGAAAAATTGCAGTGTGTGAAACCCGACATAATCTATTAAAGAACATAGAACATACACAGGAAAAAAACAAAAAAAAACTAAAATAAATCATCAAACATTTAAGGAGATAATTCAAGCAATTAAAAACTTATTTATATTTGCACCACTCACCAAAATTATTACATTAATAACAAAAAACTGAAAAACAGAAAAAAATCCAATTAAAAAATTAATTATACCAATTAAGTGGATGGTTAAATGAATTAAAAATTTAAATGAGAAATAAAATATTACTTAAATTTGATTCTTATTTCAATTTTATTTGAATATATTTATTAAATTTTAATGAAAAATTAAACAACTGTTTTGATTGAAAAAATTCAGTGTACTCGCGGAAACGTCAACACTCGAAAGCGTGAACAACTCCGAAATGTAAACAAATTTTATTACACAAACTGTTCGAAAACGTGAATAAAATATGAAAGCTCGAAAATGAAGTGAACATTTCTTTTTAATTTTTATTATTTATAAATTGTGAAATCCCCAATTAAAAATTAAATGTTTTTATTTCAAATCCTGGAAGCACATCATACCCGTTTTTGTTCTTTAAAACAAAAAAGTTTTTTATTCATGTTTACCAATCGAAAACATGAAAATCAGTTCACGTTTCCGTGAGTCTACTGTATATGAAAATCATATATTCCGTGTACAAATTATATAATATATGCAATCAAGGCATCAATGCTCACAATATCGTTGTATTGTTGATAAACTCTTGTAAACATTTTGCCACGAATTGGGAATGAAGATTGCAGTTTCCCTCTGGTTTAAGTTTGGAACAATAGAACATTAACTCCCTGTTATGATCAGTAAAACATTCATGAACTTAAATATTAGTGTCAGACTGTCTACCAATGTCATTATACAGAACCTTGTAATAGATATAAGCAACTGATTTCTATCATATTGTCATAGTATAATTAAAAAGTATACTCGTAAGATGCATTACTGTCAAATTGTTTTTGTATTCCCATGTAAAATTTTTTCGTGAGTATTTTAGTCTTCCTCTCCTTTATTCTCTCATTTTCTGTTCATAGCATTTTGACATTGTGAAGAGTAGTTTTACACTA
>MINK01007938.1:0-19677 GCA_001735545.1 Phormia regina
AGAAACCATGGATTAATATGAAAAAAAAAAAAAATACAGAAACAATTTTACTGAAACAGTACTCCTCGGTGTTACAATAGATAAAACAAATTTCAGTCAGGATAATTATTACTAATTTATTTGTTTAATCTTACAGAACTAATTTCAACTTAATCTTACTATATTTTTAAAACATTAGAAATAATACTTTATGAATATTTTTAATAAAAAAAGTTCATAAATTTCAATTCAAATATCAGGATTTAGTATGTGTTTTTTGAATTAAAAAGCTATTTTTGAGACCGGTTTTTTTTTGTGATTAAAAAAACTGGTCATTCGGCATTGGAAAAATGAACATTGACTGAAAAACATGGTTTAAAAACCAGTTGTAAAATCGCATCGATCATCCTACATCCATCTTAAAGTATACCGTTCGAGCCAGAATCACTTTCTAAGTTGATTTAACTATGTACCGTCTGGTTGGCTGGCTGTCCATGCAAAGCTTGTACACAAAGTACAATTTTACAGATACTTTGATGAACTTTAGTACATACAATTTTTGTTTGGCACAAGATTTGATTTTGGTCATGATCGGTCCATCTCCCGGAATAGAGTTTTAACACTCTTAAAAGCATTAAAAATATAAATATTTTAATGAAATTTAGCACAAATAAGTTTTATGTAAGCCTAAATCCGTGTATGTAATTTCATGAAGATCGGTCTATAATTGGCCATAGCTCCCATATGACCTCTCTTTCGAAAATCACTTTAACGTGCATAAATCCTCTAAAAATGTTAGTATAAATTTAATATTCGACACAAATAACATTTTTGCAAGTATAAATGATTATGCGAAATTTCATGAAGATCGGTCAATAATTGACAAAAGCTCCCATATATGACCCAATTTCAGGAATCAACCAAAAGTGGGTAAATACATGTGAATCTCAGTATCGACATAATATTCTGTATTATTATTTTTTGTTTTACACTTAATACAAGTGTAAGTCCATATTTTAGTAAACATAAAGAATGGTGTAGGGTATCGACTATACCTTTTTCTCTCGTTTTCAATTGCTATCAATTTTGCATCTATATGTGTTTTTGACGTAAGGTGTCGTACAGTGACCTGTTTCAAGAATAAACTGAAAATAAATCTGGAATTTTCAAACGGTTGGTTCCATTTGAATGAAATTTCAGTTAGTGTTAGTGGCGGTGAATTTGTCGATCTTGAGCAATGATAGGTACCTATGGCACTCACGAATAAGAGACTACGCTCTTTTCACATGCATAACACGAACGTCAACAAAATTCGTAAAAATTTCAATTATATAGATAAATAAATATAGATAAATCCCAACACAAAGGTCTTAAGAAAATAAAAAATTTTAATTTCAGTTCTATACTGATCGGCTTGTATATCACGAAGGTATTTTACTTCCGCTTTTTGGGGTATAACCTGCTAATTTATTAAAATTATGAGGCTCGAACTTCTTCGCAATGTCAAAGGTGATATTTATGTACACAGAAGTGAATACAGAAATGAATACAGAAGTGAATGTTTGGTATATAGAAGGAGTCCTAATATACTTCCTTGGATTACAGCGAATGACACAACATTAAGAAAACTGCGATGTAGCAGGAAAAACATATTTAACTTTAATTTACTGAAACTATACATTATTCAAATGAAACTCAACTTTCAAGACAACAACTTTTTATAATAATGCCTCAATGTCCATTCCAAAGGATATTAATATCGCATAAAATTTACAGATTAGAAAAATAAATTTTGCTTAAACAATTTTATAATTTATTGACGGAAAATTCCATTCAATATAAATATCTTTCAAATTCCAGATTCATTTCAAAATGCTTAAAGTATTAGAACAATATTCCTGAATACACTTTTTTTGTAGAATTATATTTTAGATTATTGGTAGATCAAAACAAAGTATAGATTTTTTGTCTTCATATAGAAATAATAGATCTCTGATTAAGTAACAGTAGCTATTAAAAGCTTGAAGTATTTTCAAATGGGACCACTTCTCGTAATTTACAAATTTTATAAGTTATACAAGTATTACAAGCTTTTATAAAAGCCCCTCACGAAATTAAAAGACTGGATCTTTGATGGAATTCCGCATTCAAGCAATATAATATCGTCACGTATTTCAATGATCCTCCCTATTCTTTCGAGACATACTACCGATTCTTATGAAGCTATAAATATTATTAAAGTCCTTATTTCACATAACGATCTATAGCTACTCAGTACAAAGGAACTGAAGAAGATGTGAAAACGTCATGAATATATCATTGACTTGTCATTGGTAGGAAGCACTTAGTGATGAAGAAGAGCTGCAAAAGTTCTTTATTTAACCCATGGTTGTCATCGATTTATCTTTAAAACAACCTGTTCATTTCTTTAAAGCATTTCACTTGAAATTATGTTCATAAAATTTTTATTAACAAAAATTCTGTTTTAGCTTTATTAAAAGATTTTAAAAAATGCTTTATAATTTCCGAAATTTTAATTTTCTTAGAAATCATTATCCGTTCCTTTTCGGTAAAAATTAATATATTCACTTCTTTGGAAGTAATTATTAAGAACTTTCTAAAAAGTTTAAAATATTCACATTGATCCAATTTTGAAGTAGTGATAATGTTCCTTTTTGGAAGCTCTTGATTGATTTTTACTGGGTAAGGAAACAACAGATAACAGATCCCAACGATTTTTCATCACGCTTATGAATAATATTTTTCATATTTTAAAGAGCTTTGCAATTTTTCTCCTTGTATTACCTATTAAAACCAAAACATTTTCCAAATTTAATTTTAAGTAACAAACCCTGCAACATTATCAAAATTTCCTTAAATCATCATGTAGTATTTCATTTCTAAATAATACAAAATATACAATAAAAATAAATCAATCAATAACGATTAATTGAACAACATTCATTAACAAACAAAAACCCAAAGACGCGAAGAAGATATGAGAAAAAAAAAGTAACTTATAAAATAATAAGAAAGAGAAATAAATATATAATCGAATGCCAATAAGAAACCCGCTAAGATGGTGGCGGTAGTGATGATGAAAATAATGACGATGTGATCCCACCATTAAACATACGGAGACGACGAAAGAAAGAAACAACAAGTAACAAAGTTTAAACAGGCTGCTGATGTATTTTATTTTTCAAACCTACTGGAGATACACTCACTGGATAATAATGATGATGACGAAAATAATAATGATGGAGATGATGACGATGAAATTGTTGATGAAGCATATCACGCAGTTTCATTGCAACATCAAATTGAACAGCAGCCATAGCAACAACAAATATTTCATTAATAAAAGAAAACTGCAGCTATAAGTTGAAATAACATCATATAAACATCAGTCTCATTGGATCCTAATTCCCAATAACGAATTTAAGCAATTTACTCAAATGCTAATTTATGACTTATAGATCCACAGGTAGCTACAGCCAGCAATGGCTACAAAAATAAATGAGAAAATAAAAAAAGAAGAAATGATAAAATGCCAAACAATACAATCAACCATACGCATTTAAAATATTTACTCATACATATCATTTTCACCAAAGGCATCACAACAATAACCAAAACAACAACAACAGCAGCAGCAAAGGCAACATCTATCTACCACTAAACACCATAAACATATCATTCCAATCAACCAAACGACCGACCGACCGACCAACCAACTAACAATTCTAATACATACATATTTTACTTATTTCGTATATTTAAGACATGCATGCCTCATGATGCATGTTGGAATATATAAAGAGAAAAGAAGAAAAAAAAACTACAACAAGAACAATTTCATTTCATTATTTTGATAGAGTCTCCATACTCTAAGAGCAACAACAATTCATGTTGTGATCTTATATTCGATCATCATCATCACTCGAATAAGTACAACAACTTCAAAATTGTCTTGCAACAAAAACAAAAACAAGAAAAAAACCTTCTTCATCAACAAGTCTTTAAAAGCCAGAAGCTTTACACTGTGTATGCACCTCCATGTTATAGTAAAAATGCATTTGACTGACAGTTTTAATATGTACAATCGACAACAATAACAACAACTACAACAAAATATATGCGAAAGAATACATACATCCTACCGCTTATTGTTGCAATCGCCAGTGGTGTGTATGATGAAGACTGGGTGTAGGAGATTCAGTTTACAGCAAATGAAATTTTAAATTTACTAAACATTTTCCCATTTTAAGGTAGGGGTCAAAGTTAATTCGTCGTTTACAATAAACATTGGGTCAGAATTGCAAATTTTTGGAAATAAATCCGTAAAACTTCTGATCCGTTGATTGGATTTGCGTGATTTTATAGGCGTAGCAGAGAAGCTTGCAATATTAAGTTTTAAAGGGGAATCCAACAGACCCCTAAATTTGTTTTTTTCATAGATATTTTTTTTCATTTAATTAGTTAAAGAAAAAACTAATAAAATCGGTCGAAAATACTAGGATATATGTGAAAAAAATGAAGAGTATGAAGAATTGAGGTAAAAACTCAAAAATTATAGGAGATAAATAGGACAAACAAGCAAGTTATTTGTAAGTCTTTTCAGAGCCTACAATAATATATGAAAACATTTTAAATCGGATGACAAAGGTACCTTACTTTGTATCTCCCTTAGCTCCGGCTCTGAATTATCCCCCTTTAAAATTGAAGCTTGTTTCAATAATTTACTTATTTATTAAAATTTTCACCCTACCTTTGTAAAAGTGCAAAAGCTTGATGAAGTACTGTGACAGGGCACAGCCTTAAATTAGGTATCTATCCTCTAGAGTGGAATAGTTGGAAGGTTGATATCTTGGACGGCTTCTTGTTCATCGTCTGTTTCCAGTAAAACAGACGATGAACCCACCAAACATTATTGAATATTACGATATAGGGAGTACCGGTGACTTTGGAGAGTAAGAAGACGGAAATCATAATACTGTAATTTAAAAGCTACAGGCAACGCAAAAGAGGATGGTGGAAAACCCTTTCCGTAGAAATTCTTGTATCCTACGATCACCACCAGCAATCGCAATCGTGACAGCACAGACGGTACAGACCACACCAATTGCGCTATATCCATTCCAGGGACAATCTACTTCTGAGAATTCTTAGAGCTAAGAAACTTGATAAGGGAATTAAATGAATTTATGAAGGGAAAATCCAATGTACACCATGCCACAAAGGTGCTGACAAGGTCCAACAAGGCAATGTGCACAGTAATCCTGACAAAGTCCCGGGTTAGGACGGAAATGATACCAGATAAACCAAAACAAACGGTGAGGCTAAAGTTTGGAAGATGTGGAAAGAGACCTCGAAAGAGAAAGGGAACGAAGGATGTTTTTATAATTTTCACGAAAGGAGAGGCAAGGTATGCTGAAATAATAAAGCAAATTAAGACGGATCCAACCCTAAAAGATCTTGGAGACAACGTTTCTCGTATAAGACAAACTTTTAAAGCGAATCTTTTACTGGAGATTAGAACATCAGACAAGGAAAAGATCGAAAAATTTCAAAGAAAGGTGGTCCAATCTGTGAGGATTAAAATCCATATATAGGAGATTATGATCGAATGTAAAGACATCGATGAAATTTCCACAAAAGCTGTTATCAACTAAGTATTTCAGAGCTGAAAGAGTTGGATATAAGAAGCATAAGTAAGGGTTACGGTGGTACACAGCCTGCAAGCATACGCCTACCGGAAGAGCTGGATGTAAAGTATTTGAAACGAGAAAAGTCCGAACTGGTTGGGTCGTTCGTCGACTAAGAGGAAAAGTGATGTTAAAAAAAGAAAATTGGAAATGTAATGAAATAAACATTTAAAAATATTTACGCAAAAATGTTGTTCAAAATGAGGAAATTTTAATACATTAGAGGGAAAATGACATTGGACAAAAAGTCCTTGGACCCCCACCTTAAAGAATACCAACCGATTCAGATTCACATTTTAAGTCGTCTGCCCATCTGGCCAGTCAGACTACCAGCTGACCAGAGGGAATAAAGTATAGGTCTCATTTTTATAGATATTTTGATAAGATTTGGCATAAAAAATAAGAATATTCTATTGAAATTTAAAACTAGAGATCTTTCATTAAATATTAAATGTTTTAGTTCCGTTAATCCAAAATTCCCGAATATTAAAAAAATCCAGAAAAATACAATACCCTCAACCAATAAAATTAAACATTATTCTCCTTGAACAATAACATGCAATCATATAAATTTTTTTTTTTTAATTTACAAAAAATATTTTAAACTTAAAACTTATTCGCATTTGCACACTCACACACATACACTAACACCACCAACCAGCACACTCAGACACAGTTCGATTCAGTTGACAGATGAGCAATTGCTGCCATGCCGTGCTTATGTTTTGAACCCATCAATATTTTATTTATTTTCCCTCATGCTTGTTATTTCTCCTTCACTCTCATTGCGAGCACTTGGAATCGTGGTGTTTTTTTCTATTTATTTCTTCAGTTTCTGTACTGACTGCCAATGTATAGTGATCACACATTTGTAAATGCATATTTGCTGTGTGAATGTATGTTACTCTGTTGTTCTTCTTCTTCTTCTGGAATCTTTAGTTGCCTGGCCAGTTGAGTGACGGCCACTGACTGCTTTATGAGCACGAAGACATGCAGCATGCAATGTGTTTTTTTGGTTGCTATGTTGTTGTTGTTTCATTTTTTTTGGTAAGTTTCTAAAGTAAATGTTGTTGGTGGCAATAAATGGTTGATTGTAGTATATGTAGTTGTTATTGGTAGTCAGTTGTTCATAAATACATACATAGTTTTGTAGGTGCTTATAAACGTAGAACAGAGGCTACATCAGTCTTAGCATTTTTGTTGTTGTTGTTATGTGGTTGCTTTGAGTTATTTGCTGCAACAACAACAATTGATTGAACACGCAAATTCGTCTTAGTTGCAGTTGTGGCATAAAGAGGTCATTCGCAAAAGACCTTTTTGCCAGTGTAGGAAAATATTTGACACCATGAAAGATTTCATTAAAAGATAGCGAGTGGACATCAAAATTTTTGGAAAGTTCTCTGTTTGATCAAAAGAAAAAAAAGAGGAATTTCATTCAAGTAAAATTTGTTAAAATATTTACTCTTCCGAATAATGATGTTTTTTGTTTTCATCTACTAAAAGTCTATTAATTTTTATTTGATCTCTTAATCCGGTTTTTTAATATTTTGCATTTATCTTTCTTTCTTATTTATATCTGTATCTTTTAATATACTATATTTTTGCTTCACGTTTTCTTTTAAATTTTTTTATAGTATAGGTAGTCAGTTGTATGTAAATGTGTCAACAATATCAATCTAGATTAACAACCATTTTAATGACACCCCACTTCGATAATAAACCTTCAATAATAAATTGGCCATAAATCATACTCGTGTATTTCATTGCATTGGCGATGTAAAGCCAATTTAATTAACTTAATTTATGAGAATAAACCCAAAAAATATTGCCAATATTTGACGGTATGTATTGTGATACCTTGGAACAGCCCCCACCAAATGAAATTATATAAGTAGTTACATACACATGCTTAAAAAATGTATAAAAAATGCAGAGATTTTTTATTAGGTATCAACGAATTCATTGTACACTTTGTACCCAAAATATAATTGTCGAATTTTTAAACTATAATTCGTATTTAAAAGTCGAATTATGGAACCCCAGTTTTTTTGTGTTTGTCACTTCTAATTAATGGATATAATACCAATGGTAAATTTGATAAGGAGATTAAATGGCTCCATTTATGATTTTTGGTTTCAGTACAATAAATTACAATATTTTTTTTTTTTATTTATGACTTTTTCATAAATGTTTACATAAGAATCATTTACATGAAGTCAAAATTAAACAAGTTTACCCATGTACGTCATAATTTTAATCTGTGAAACACAATATATAGTCAATAAACACAATTGTTTAAATTTTTATACAAATTCAATAAATATATACAAGTAAAAATAAATTAAAAAATAAATCTAGTATTTTATTTTCTATACACATTTTTAATTCATTCAATCATCTTCTTGATTGATTTAATTAATTGATTAATTGGAAATATTTTTTTATAATTTTTAGTAATAGATATAATAATTTTGGTGAGAGTTGCAGCAATAAACAGCTTGTAAGTTTTGGTCTTGAACAAGAAAAATAATGATTTCTGAAGTTATTAAAGTGCAGCCAATAATCGATTTATTTCACGCAAAATAAAAGGAAAATGCTGCTATAATAGGAATTACAATAATCAATATATCGCAAGGAAAAAAATATTTTAAATTATTTATTAATAAATAGTTGTTTTAATTAATTAATTATTTTTAAAATAACAGCCGAATTAACTAACCGAATCATATAAATCTTCCGATTCCTTATCTGATAATTCCATTCACTCCTCATTACTTTCTACATTAAATTTTTCGTTTCTATAAAAAATATTGAATTAAGTTTTTTTCTATATAAACCCAGCAAAAAAAGAACATCCACAAAATTCATTAAGATCCTGAACTTGTGTTCCAGAAGTAGTGCAAATTCGGATATCCAATGAATATAACATAGGATTGTCATACGAAGATGTTCTCTTTTTTGATACCTATTCAATGAATAGGAAGTCATGTCCACGATGTTATGAAAAACTGATTCTTTGGATTTTTCTTCCTATCACTGCAAGGAAATGAAATTTAATTTATATATAAACTAATACATTTTTTGAATAAACTTAATTTTTCGTAGCAAATGATGTAATTAAAATTGAATACAATTTTAATTACATCTTTGGATGTTGTTTTTATTACTTTTTAAAATATCGAAATAATGATACTTTGGAAGTAATGAAAATGTATTTTCTTAAAAATAACTTCTGTTATTATTAGCATACAATGAGAAAGTGAAAGAATTTGTAAGAGGAATTCTCGAAAAAAAAAACTACGAAAATCCTAAAAATGTTTTTCTTTTTACATTTTCTTAAACTGCATTCCGTTTGTCTATTTGAGATTTCAGAAAATGTAAAAAAAAGTGAAATTATAAAACGACTAAAATTCGGGAAGATGTGTACCTTGACCACCTGAATTATTGGACTTGGTTTTTTATTTTAGAATCATTTCTGTGTGTTATTTATTATTATTTATTTAAGAGAAAAAAACGGGTTTAAAAGAACACAAAAAGTTCCAATTTATGCACCACAAAGCAAAATTGTGGTGCTTAAAAATTTAAATGCAAATAACTCGAAAACTATAAGAAAAATCGGACGAGAAGAAAAAAATTGGCAAGCGATTTTAAATTTCTCATGTCAAAGGTAGCCTATTTTGAGCTCACTTAGCTACGTCGCTGAGGGTTGTGTTAGACTCCTCTTCTAAACTTAACATTGCCCACTTTTTCGTTATGCATACACCAAATTTCATGTAAATCTAACCAACCAATTAGAAGTTACCGATCAAATTTGTTTTTGATTCTACCTCACTGTGGATAGTTTATTTAAACACCATTGAACATTTTTGATTTTAATTATTTAATAAGCCGATAAAGCGATGTATGTATGTCCGTCCATCCGGTAAACATTCTAATGAAACTATGCATCACAATTTCTTAATGAAATTTAGCACATGAATTTCTTCCCAAAGAAGTTTTAAATTTTGGTTGAAATCATCTTTAAAACTATATTTACTGTATAAAAATTATATATAAATCTTTAGAAGGTCCTAATTATACAAATTAAATGGATCATCATAATTTGCTTTGAAAAATATTTTTTCAGAAATATTTTTAAAAATGAAATTAAAAATGGTGTTTGCGTAGAAAACTTTGACTTCGGAGGCGCTTACTTAGTTGAATAAATAGAAAATTAATCGAGGGAAGAGGTATAGTCGGTCAAACTCTATACCATTGCCTATGTTTACCAAATTTCGGGAAGGTATCAATTAAGGACCTATACTTGTATTAGGAGTAAGATGAAAAAATACTAATACGGAATATTACGTCGATACTAAGATTCATATGTATGCACTCTTGAGTGATTCCCGAAATTGAGTCTTATGATCAATTAAGGACCGATTTTCATAAAGCTCACTATCATTTGTTATTTGTGTCGAATATGGGATTTGTGCACGTTAAAGTGATTTTCGAAAGAGGGGTTCATATGGGAGCAATGACCAATTATGGATCTATTCTATAAGGCATTTAAAAGTGTTAAAACTGAATTCCGGTAGGAAATTTGTATGGGTGCTAGGTGAAATAATGGGCCGATCATGACCAAATTCATTAGACTTCGTCCTTGTGAAAAAACCCAACCGACCAGACGGACGGACGGACATAGTTAAATGGAATCAGAAAGTAATTCTGAGAGTAGGTGGAAGGAGGAAGATTTTTTCTCTGCCTATGGTGTATGTTATAAAAATATGTAGATTTGCGGCTAAGATCTGCAATTCATAGCTCTTAAATGCATTGTTCAGTTTTGTAAAATTCGAACTCTTAAAACTGAACTTTTTGCATGAATTCTATTCGAGAAACCTTTATGCATTTTCCATGTTTACAAATTCTGTCATTCTCTCAGGTTTTACAACAATTGCTAAAATTTTCTTAAAAATATTTAAACAAGGAATTAAAAACAAATTGAACAACATACTTAACATACCATACCTATCCAAAAGTATTAAGTCCAACAATATATATAAAAAAAATTTACTTCAACAAAGTCATAAAACACAAAATAAAGAAATTAAAAAAAATAATCAAATCCATAAAAAAAATTCGTAGTAGTCGGACAGTAGTTGTACGAAAAAATAAAACCCGTATAACAAACCAATTTCAAAAGCATAGTTTGCACCTGTCAGTCGATTATTGCATGACAACTGGCTTGCAAATCATGACATGAGTTCAATTTGTGACAATTATTATGGCAACATTTCAGAAAAACACAACAAAACAGCTTAAATTGTATTAGCACATGGATTGTAGCGACAACAACAATAACAACAGCAACAACTCTATATAATACATAAACATAAATACAATAAAAATACTATAAATAATAAAATTTTAAACAAAAACAAATCAATGATTTTTATCTAAATTTGTTGTGTGAGTTTTGTTGTTTTATTTTCTCTGCAAAAATTTTGCCATAAATGACATTTAAAGCTTTATATTTTTTTATTTTTTTGTATTACAGCGATTTTTTTCTATTTTTTACTTTTTTACATTTTTATTAGCAATATTTTTCTGGTTCAGTTAAATGTGTGTTATTCGCTCATGATGTTGCTGCTATTGTTGGTTAGCTTTAACTGTTGTTGCATGTTGGTCGTTGTTAAACATACAACATAATAAAATCTAAGAGCAATAATTTCGTAAGATTTTGTAACTAATTGCTTTAGATACGATTGTTTTGTTTTGTTGTAATAAACTCAAAATATATATGGGCGTGTTTTTTTGTTTTGTTTTTTGCTATTTAAGTTTTGTTTTTTTTTTTATAGTTGGGAATTAACATTTTTGGAGGTATCATGTCTTTATTAAAGCAGTTGTAACTTTGGGGAATTATTACTCATTGTAATACACATGTAAGATATATAAAGCTATGCAAGATGATGTTATTTAAATTGAAGATTCTTAAAGGAACAATTTAGGTCCATATACTAGGAAAACAAATATCTGATTTTAAACGTGGATTTTGTAGAATATCACATGGATATGAACTTATATTCAAATCAGGTCTTTACCTTAGTCCATAGAGGTGCCAAATGCAATTTTTTTTGTAATAAATTTGTATCTCCTAAACTACTGCTCGGATCAAATTGAAATGTATGAGAGAGTTGTAGCGAAGGACCTAAGCCTTCTGAAAAATTACCTTGTAGTCACCCTATGATAACAAGTTATTAACTACAGGGTGTCAAATTTGACTATCTCGAATATGTAAAAGTTTCAAAGAATCCTAACTTCTACAAACGTGTTTTTTTTTAATTTGGTGTAACTTTTGAACCGTTAATTATATTTCTATGAAATTTCACAATGTTACTGCTGAAGTATTTTCCAATTGTTTTGGAGGAGTACAAGTTTCTAGTTGGTCTGGGGACAGAAGGAGAACCTTTGAATATTGTTAACTCTAATTAACTCTTAATTTTATATTTAAGGAAAACATAAACATATTCAGAAACAACCATTGAATAGTTGTGCGCAAAAATACAATAATTGTGTGAAATCATATATTTTATATTTGAGGAAAACATAAACATTTTCACATATAAACAGTTGTGCAAAACAAAATATGACCTAAAATCAAATAAAAATATTGGCTAAATGGTTGTATAATTAAATAAATTTGTAAAATTAACTTCATGATTGTAAAATTAATTGTAGAACTGACTAAATGATGGCATTTATTCATAAATATGATTTCGTATAAACATATTTAAATACATATTATAATTCAGTGAATCATATTAAAATTTTGATTGTGGGAAATCATAAATTGATTAAACAGAATCATAAACGTTGCTATCATGAACACAGTATATTTAAATCAACAAGAAAACTGCAATATAATCATTAAATAGTTGTGGTGATCATGCTGTAAGCATGTTTTTTCTCTGCGTGTATCTTTTAGAATAATATAAAAAAATTGTTCTTAAACTAAGATTTTAAATAGATTTAAATTTTATTAATCCTCAACACCCAAAATTCCAGTTTGGGGAGGCTTGTTTTAAAAATTGTATTTTTTCAGTAAAATGGTCACCTTGCCTTTAAAAGAGGCGTGGCTTACTAAATATTTTTTGTGCGATTAACTAATATATGTAACATAAGTAATAAGGTATTTTTTTGTTTAATTTCAGTTTTAATATTTTTAAGCTCCACAACAAACTAAAAAAATAGAAATTAAAATTAACGAAATTCTGATAGGTCTAGCGGGGAGGCTGTTACCCCAACTGCCCCCAAATATATTTCACGTGTATTTCTGTTAAGTTTTCTTGTAGGAACATGAGAAAAAATTATAGTCCAGAGCAGGCGCGGATCCACGTGGAGGGAAAAAGGGAAATTTCCCTCCCCAAAATGAAAATGCTTAATGAAAAATCTGCACTAAATCATAAAATTTAAGGAAATTGTTAAAAAAAATCTTTCGATTTTCCTCCCCCAAAAGCTTGAGCTGGATCCGCGCCTGGTCCAGAGAAAAATAATGGTTTTTAAAGTGAAGAAATGTTACCATCTTTTAAAAATAATCACAAAAATTAAAAATAATCACAAATTTTAAAACTTTTTAAAATTTTCTATTTCAAAATAATAGAATTCTTATCTAAATCATATAAAGAGAATCCAGAGAATTTGAGAGAAAATTTTTTGGTCTCAAATTAAGCCCGCCAAGCTAAAAAAGCATGATCAAAATTGGGTCAACATTTTCCTTTGGACCATATCTCTAAAAGTAAAAGGGACAATAGAAGACAATTACAAGGTGAATCTATCTAAAACATTCTGTTCAACCAAATCATAAATGCAACATTGGCAATTTTTCTAAATTTTAAGATTTTTTTCATATTTGAAGTAATTAATTTTGATTGCCCACCGACCGCCTCTCAGACCCGCTAAGTACCTGTCTCTCTCCAAATCAATTGGTATATACCTCTGAATGGCCCTTCTGAAATTTCATTCAAATGCATCCAGAATTTCTAATGTTACAGCATTATTAAAAAAATAGTTTTGGGGCCACAAAATTTACTTAAAATCAATTTGATACTAAACTGCTTCCCACCATCTGTTGCAGAACTGATGTGATGAAAAATGAAATATGTGATGAAATATTTTCGCTTTTATTTTTTAAGTAATATACAATATATGTATATCAATCTGTCACTCCTAAATCATTTAAAAATCTTAGGGTAAGAAAAATTGCTGTGTGTGAACCTCTAATTTTTTCCGTATATGTAGAAAATTTATTAGTTTTCTTTGCAATTGTAAGTCACTTATAATTCGACTCTGTTTAACATTCTTTTTAAATTTTGTATTAACTTAATTTTCTTTACAAATTTTGTTTAGTATTTAATTCTGTCTTAAGATTTTAGCTATTTTATATTTGATCCAGCTTATGCAGTTGCTATTGCTCTTATTTCTTAAGATTGTTTTTGTAAATTACGACTATAAACGAAATATATTGCGATTATATTTTTTATGATTAACTTGTATTTATTTTTGTATGCAGTTTTATTAACGATTTTAAAATAAAATTAATTTTTATTAACATTTTATTTATTGTTTACACTTGTCTCTTTGGCACACCTGAATATTTTTGTTTCGTTTGATAAATAAAATACAAAAAAAAATGAAAATTTCGTAATAATCGCTTTAGTTACAAAAAGTACATTTTAATGAGATTAATTTAATATAATAGATTTTTATTAATTTATGTTCTTTTTTTATATAGAAAAATGTTTAAAACTGGTATGAAAATAATAGCGGCTCAAGGACGTATAAAATATGCCCTACAGCAGTACATGTTATTTTATCATATTTAATGAGAATATTAAAATTCAAACAGAAAATTAATTACTTAATTTGTAAGAGGGAATTTTTTTCTACACCCAAAGAAAAAAATAAGTATTTGGTATCAAACTGTTATTGTATCAAAAAGCTTCAACCGTTAGCTTTTAATTTAACCTTTAATTTTTACCAATATGGCAAAAACTGTGGTGGATTTTTGAATTGTATTTAAGAGACTAATCATTAGCGAACAATGGTCGAGTATATAGGTCTATATAACAGTCAGGTCTAGACAATAATCTAGAGTACTCGACTATAATCGTTTAGGCAAAAGACTGGCTAAAACCCCCTCCTTCGTCATCCATATGCCTTACGGAACTGTCTATTACAATATTGCATTGCAAATCCATACAAGCTTAGTTAGCCTCTGTCGAGTTTAGTAGAGAGAATTTTCTTCTTTCTTCCTCCATCCTTAGTTCTTTGTGGATACCAACTACCATGCTACATACAGCTTCCCAGTACTCTTGTTTACTTATCATTATATTTACGATATTCCCGGCATACAACTCTTGACCGACTTTTTCTTCTGTATACTCTCGTGCTTTCTTAAAGCACGGGCAGTAGAACATGACATGCTCAGGGTCTTTAACAACTTTCGTACAGTAGGGGCATATCGGTTATTCGTCCAAAGCAAACTTATGTAGATAACTTCTTTAGCCTCCTTGACCAGAAAGAAATTGCGTAAGTTAGTATTTCTCCGTGTTTTCTATTTAACCAAACTTTAATGTTTGGTATGAATCTATAAGTCCACCTTCCTTTTAATTTTCTTTCCGATCTATACTGCCATACTGCTACTCTCTTGTTTACGTATAATACTAGTTATCTAGTATTATACATCTCCCGCAATAACAAACGCTGCATCTTCAGATGCTTATACGCAACGCAAATAGCCTATACACTGCCTCATAAAGAATTAGCAAGCTTAGTACTTAGGTAACTATTTTCCTTTTAGTTTGCCGGGGACCTCCTACGTTTAGCATCATTCTTTCTATTGCAACTTTTACATTTGATGCTATCTGACCAATATATTCGATATGCGTTTTTAAGTTTAACCTTGAATCTATCAAAACTCCTAGTTATTTACGGTTGGAACATCACTTCATATTTTCCCATCTTGATCTTTATGTCCTCGAGTATCTTACTGCTTGTGACCAAAACGATTTCAGTTTGTACTGTGCTAGTTCAAGTCTAATCGCTTTCATCCATTTTCCAATTATTTGGGTGCCTTCATGACAATCATGTCTACTTCATCAATATATCTTACTGTGATCGTCACTGCAACATCATCTGCCAAACCTATTATATTCACCTCTGCTGGTATTTCCAAAGTAAGGGCAACATTGTACATGATGTTCCATAGCAGAGGTCCAAGTACCGAGTCCTGTGGAACGCTTGCCGTCACATCCTATGACCTAATCCAATCATCCATATAGAAGCACAATTTTCGGTTCATGAAGTAACTACTTATGAGCCTTGTTATGTAGTTCGGAATTCCGAGCTTACGTAGCATTCTTTACATCCAGAGTGATGACTGCGCAATACTTTTTCATAGCTCCTTTGCCCTCTATTGCCAGTTGAGCTTTTTTTGTGACCATGTTGATAGCGTCAATGGTAGATCTCGCTTTACGGAATCCGTACTGTCGATCTGATAAACATCTTTCAATTTCAACAATTGGCAGCAGTTGATTGTATATTATCGAATATTTTCCCTATAGTGTCCAAAAGACAAATTGGACGAACGTTCACCAGGCGGTTTATTAGGCTTTGGGATCAATACCAGCATCTTTTTCTTCCAAGGGTCTGGAAAAATGCCTTCCTTTAAACATTCATTAAATGTTTCAGCGAAGATTTTTGACATTCTCGTAACTGCCAATTTAGACTAAACTATAGTCTAGCCTACAGTCTAGCCTATAGACTAAACTATACATTAATCTTTTGTCTTAACTATAGAATAATCTATAGTCTGGTCTATAGACTAAACTACACTCTGGACTTACACTAAACTATAGCTTAGACTATAGACTAAACTAAAGTCTTGACTATAGACAGTATTCTAATCTATAGTTTCAACAATAGACTAGTCTATAGTCTAGGGGGTAGTCTATTTTAAAGTGTAGACAATAGTGTAGTCTATTGGCAAAAAAATAATGCTGCGTCTAGACCATGTTAACACTGAAAAATTACAAACAGTTGTTTCTAATATGACATAAACATACAAATTATGTAAGTATTTAAAATAAGTTTTTAATCTTTTTATATATAATAATTTTTTTTTTTTAATCCAAAATTTTCCTATCACTTTCAGTATTTACTCAAAATAATCACATTTAATATTTATGATGTCAATATTATAAATTTACCCAAAAAATACATTTGCTAAATTTGTATATTATAGTCTTAATATTAATTAAACGCCGCCATTTTGTCGTTGATTAAAGACTTAAAAGCCAATCACATTAATTAAAACATTAACGCTGACCTTAATTATTTAAATCAAAATTTTGAGAGTTTAGTGAAATAAACAAAAGGAAATATGAAAAAAAATCAAAAAACTAATAATAAATAAATGACAAGAAACGGTCATTTGAAAGAATATTAATGATGACGATTTGTTTTTTCAACTTATTTCTATTTTTAAGTAGAAATCGTTAAAATGGTTCGAAAGAAAACTATAAATTGATTTGATTAACGCCATAAACAAAAATAAAATATTTAATTCGGTTGATCTTGTTGATTGCCTGACATAAAAATAAAATGTAGATATATATTCATATGTATATATGTATAGGAAAAGAGGTACATATGTATGTAAATTTTGTATATACGAAATATTAACGGTATTCAAGCAAAGGGGCATAAGTGAATCAGCATTTAAATATTAATTGTGATTTTAGAAATTTAAAGGTATTTTTTATGGCAATATATGACAGTTTCATTTAGATAGGTCATAATAAGATCTATATTAATTACGTAGATCATAAGAATACGTCTGAGATCAGTCAGTTTTTCTTTAGAGTTTTAAGGTTCCTTTTTGGAAATTAAATCTCTTCTTTTGAACAGAAATCAATAGTTCAACAGCCGATCAATCTTATAATTTAATATTTAAAGCCGGTTAAAAATCAATGGAGGACAATATTTCCATAAACAACTCGAAGGTTGTTTATCTCGTAGGTTAAAAATTTATCGACGTTTTTCATGGGATTTTTGTTCAGGTGGATCTGTGGAATAACTAATAAAAAATATTAAATTAACGTATGGTTTTCATTCAAATAAAGAACTTTGTTCGAAAGAAAGGCTAAAAAAAGCATGGGTTAAAATAACCCATAATATTATGTCTCCGCAAAAGTGGAACTGCTCGAAATTTTAACGTGTTTCGAGCCATCTACTAAGGACTATTACATTTTTCGTTCATTACCGCATTAAATCTCATTCGTAGGCTGTAAAATTTTTTATTTGCTGGTATTTTTGACTTTAGAATCTTAGGGACCTTGATTTCCCCAAAGGGTCAGCTATCGCAACTTCTACAGAAAAAATTTTCGTTATACTAAAGAAAAATATTCCGAGAGAGTTTGTGATCCAACTAATACGTTCGTTTCAACTTACAACTTTGCAGAAGTTCATTTAGAGAACATAGAACAATAGTACGATCACTAATATTTGAATATCGGATGAGTTAATAAGCGTAAATGTTGACTGAAACTTGGTAACTTAAACAATAGTATACAACAATTCGTCTGCCAGTAGTCCAAGAATAACGGTCTTCTTTCGGATTCCTCTTTTCCTAAACTTTCATTTTTTCCCTGTAAAAATTATACTTTTTATTAGGATATATGAAGGCTGAAGACTTCACTAGGGAAAGAAGGGATGATTTTCATCACATTTTAGAGTTCCTAAAGCAAAGCCATTATTGGTTGAGCTATTAGTAGTGGAATCACTTCCCAAACGTGTTAACATCTGCTTAAAGAAAATCATTTGGGATTGTTCTAGACGGTGACTAGAAATAATCTAAGCCGATTCAACTAATAGACGAAGAGATAATAGAGGTCTTAGGCTTTCAGAATGGTCAGTCCTAAATCCAATCCAATTATTCGATTCCGCGGAGTACCTAATGATTTTCAAGTTCTGTAACTACATATATTAAAACTCATTACTTGAAAGTTGTTAAGAATTCATCTAATGAAGGATCTTTTAGAAAGGCGAATTTAGACCAATATTAGATGTCTCTAATTTTTATATGACTTCCCTCGAGCTTAACGTAAGGACAACAATGGAAATCCTGTCTGCATTCATTTAGAACGTTAGTTTCTATGGCCAATAAATGTTAAGGATACATCACTCGAACCGGACCAGTTGGACGTTGATATCACAAAAGAAGATTTCTCAATACACAACAGAACGATTTATTTAACTAATTCAATATTTCTTAGTATATTTCTAGGGTTATGTATGTTTCTGCATGTTCTCTTATTACAATCCACAGTGGGATAGAATCGATTTTTTTTTGGAAATAAATCTTTAAATTCTGATCGGCTGGTTCGAATTGTATGAAATTTGGTATAGGCCAATAGGGTATCTCTGCCAAAATTTTACTTTTTTTGTTTGCATGTCCTATTTATCTCTTCTGGTTTTCGAATTACTTGAGTTTGAACTTTTAAGCACAATAATTTTGCATTTTCTTGATCTAGATTTTCATATATATCCTAGTATTTCCGATCGATTTTATTAATTTTTATTATTATTATTTTTTGACTAATTAAAGAACAAAACTNNATTTTTATTATTATTATTTTTTTTTTTTTTTTTTTTGACTAATTAAAGAACAAAATTTTTTATTGAATAAAAAATTTAAGTCGATATCTTCATCGAGTCCAAAAATAAACGACTTTGAGTTTTAAAATTGCAAAAAAGACAACTTTATTTTTTGAGTGAAAAGTATCTACAATCTTTTTTCTCCAAAATAAAATTTTATTTAGTAACAAATAATAATTAATTCAAGATAAACGAGAGAAGAAGGTATGATACCCGACACCATTGCCTATGTGTACCAAAATTAGGGAAGGAGCCAATTATAGACCTATACTTGTATTAAGTGGAAAATAAAAAC